>JAPYYD010003275.1:0-14344 GCA_028551405.1 Uromys caudimaculatus
TGAAAACTTTGTCTATGATTTGTCTTTTCCTTGACTACTTTGTCTATGATTTGTCTGTTCCTTGAATACTTTGTCTATGGTTTGTCTGTTCCTTGACTACTTTGTCTATGATTTGTCTGTTCCTTGGCTATTTTGTCTATGATTTTTACCTTTCCTCACAATTTTGTCTATGATTTGACTGTTCCTTAACTACTTTGTCTATGATTTGTCTGTTCCTTGACGACTTTGTGTATGATTTGTCTGTCCCTTGACTACATGTCTATGATTTGTCTGTTCCTTGATGACTTTTCTATGATTTGTCTGTTCCTTGACTACTTTGTCTATGACTCTTGTGTTCCTTGACTGCTATATCTATGATTTGTCTCTTTCAAGACACCTTTGCCTATGATTTGTGTGTTCCTAAACTACTTTGTCTATTATTTGTCTGTTCCTCTTCTACTTTCTCTATGATTGTTTGTTCCTTGACTACTTTGTCTACGATTTGTCTGTTTCTTGACACTTTGTCTATGATTTGTCTGTTCCTTGACTTCTTTGACTATGATTTGATTGTTTTTGATTACTTTGTCTTGAGTTGTGTGTTCCTTGACTACTTTGTCTATGATTTGTTTGTTCCTTGACTACTTTGTCTATGATTTATCTGTCCCTTGACTACTTTTTCTATGATTTGTCTCTTCCTTGACTACTTTGTATACGTTTTGTCTGTTCCATGACTACTTTGTCTATGATTTGTCCGTTCCTTAACTTCTTTGACTCTGATTTGTCTGTTCCTTGACTACTTTCTCTATGATTTGTGTGTTCCTTGACTACATTGTATATGTTTGACTGTTCCTAGACTACCTTGTATATGATTTGTCTGTTCCTTGACTACTTCTTCTGTAATTTGTTTGCTTTTTGACTATTTTGTCTATGATTTTTATGCAATTTGACTGCTTTTGTCTATGATTTGAGTGTTCCTTGATTACTTTGTCTATAGTTTGTTTATTCCTAGACTACTTCTTCTATGTTTTATTTGTTTTTTGACTAATTTTTCTATGATTTTTATGTTCCCTGACTGCTTTTTATATAATTTGTTTGTTCCTTGACTACTTTGTCAAAGATTTGTCTGTTCCCTGACTACTTTGTCTATGATTTATATCTTCCCTATCTACTTTGTCTATGATTTGTCTGTTCCTAGACTACTCTGTCTATGATTTTCTATTCCCTTACTACTTTGTCTATGATTTGTCTGTTCCTTGACTACTTTGTCTATGATTTGTCCTTTCCTTGAATACTTTGTCTATGATTTGTCTGTTCCTTGACTACTTTGTCTATGATTTGTCTGTTCCTTGACTTCTTTGTCTATGATTTGATAGATTTTGATTTCTTTGTCTTGAGTTGTGTGTTCCTTAAATAGTTTGTCTATGATTTGTTGTCCCTTATCTACTTTGTCTATGATTTGTTTGGTCCTTGACTACTTTGTCTATGTTTTGTCGGTTTCTTGATACTTTGTCTATAATATGTCTGTTCGTTGACTTTTTTTTCTATGATTTGATTGATTTTGATTTCTTTGTCTTGAGTTGTGTGTTCCTTGACTACTTTGTCTATGATTTGTTTGTTCCTTGACTACTTTGTCTATGATTTGTCTGTCCCTTGACTACTTTGTCTATGATTTGTGTCTTCCTTGACTACTTTGTGTACGATTTGTCTGTTCCTTGACTACTTTGTCTTGATTTGTCTGTTCATTATCTACTTTGACTCTGATTTGTCTGTTCCTGGACTACTTTGTCTATGATTTGTCAGTTCCTTGACTACTTTGTCTATGATTTGTTGTGCTTTGTATAATTTGTCTATAATTTGTCTGTTCCTTGACTATTTTGTCTAAGATTTGTTTGTTCATTAACTACTTGGTAAAGGAGTTGTCTGTACCTTCACTGCTTTTTCTATGACTTGTGTGTTCCTTGACTACTTGGTGTCAGATTTGTGTGTTCCTTGACTACTTTGTCTATGATTTGTTTGTTCCTTGACTACTTTGTCTATGATTTGTTTGTTCCTTGACTACTTTGTCTATGATTTGTCTGTCCCTTGAATACTTTGTCTATGATTTGTCTCTTCCTTGACTACTTTGTGTACGATTTGTCTGTTCCATGACTACTTTGTCTATGATTTGTCTGTTCCTTAACTACTTTGACTCTGATTTGTCTGTTCCTTGACTACTTTGTCTATGATTTGTGTGTTCCTTGACTACATTGTATATGTTTGACTGTTCCTAGACTACTTTGTATATGATTTGTCTGTTCCTTGACTACTTCTTCTGTAATTTGTTTGCTTTTTGACTATTTTGACTATGATTTTTATGTAGCTTGACTACTTTTGTCTACGATTTGAGTGTTCCTTGATTACTTTATCTATGGTTTGTTTATTCCTTCAATACTTCTTCTATGTTTTGTTTGTTTTTTGACTAATTTTTCTATGATTTTTATGTTCCGTGAATGCTTTTTATATAATTTGTTTGTTCCTTGACTACTTTGTCTAAGATTTGTCTGTTCCCTGACTACTTTGTCTATGATTTGTCTGTTCCTAGACTACTCTTTCTTTGATTTTTCTATTCCCTTACTACTTTGTCTATGATTTGTCTGTTCCTTGACTACTTTGTCTATGATTTGTCCTTTCCTTGACTACTTTGTCTATGATTTGTCTGTTCCTTGACGACTTTGTCTATGATTTGTGTGTTCCTTGACTACTTTGTCTATGATTTGTGTGTTCCTTGACTACTTTGTCTATGGTTTGTCTGTTTCTTGACTACTTTGTCTATGATTTTTCCGTTCCTTGACTACCTTGTCTATTACTATTTGTTGCAAGACTACTTTGTCTATGATTTGGGTGTTCTTTGAATACTTTGTCTATGTTTTGTCTGTTCCTTTTCTACTTTGACTATGTTTTGTTTGATCCTTGACTACTTTGTCTATGATTTGTCTGTTTCCTGACACTTTGTCTATTATTTGTCTGTTCCTTGACTACTTTGTCTATGATTTGTCTGTCCCTTGACTACTTTGTCTATGATTTGTCTCTTCCTTGACTACTTTGTGTACGATTTGGCTGTTCCTTGACTACTGTGTCTTGATTTGTCTGTTCATTATCTACTTTGACTCTGATTTGTCTGTTCCTGGACTACTTTGTCTATGATTTGTTTGTTCCTGGACTACTTTGTCTATGATTTGTTGTTCCTTGTCTACTTTGTCTATAATTTGTCTGTTTCTTGACTATTTTGTCTATGATTTGTTTGTTCCTTGACTATTTTGTCTATGATTTACTTGTTCCTTAACTACTTGGTATAGGATTTGTCTGTACCTTCACTGCTTTTTCTATTACTTGTGTGTTCCTTGACTACTTTGCCTCAGATTTGTGTCTTCCTTGAAAACTTTGTCTATGATTTGTCTTTCCTTGACTACTTTGTCTATGATTTGTCTGTTCCTTGAATACTTTGTCTATGGTTTGTCTGTTCCTTGACTACTTTGTCTATGATTTGTACCTTCCATCACAATTTTCTCTATGATTTGACTGTTCCTTAACTACTTTGTCTATGGTTTGTCTGTTCCTTGACGACTTTGTCTATGATTTGTCTGTTCCTTGACTTTTTTGTCTATGATTTGATTGATTTTGATTTCTTTGTCTTGAGTTGTGTGTTCCTTGACTACTTTGTCTATGATTTTTTTGTTCCTTGACTACTTTGTCTGTGATTTGTCTCTTCCTTGAATACTTTGTATAAGTTTTGTCTGTTCCTTGACTACTGTGTCTATGATTTGTCTGTTCCTTAACTACTTTGACTCTGATTTGTCTGTTCCTTGACTACTTTGTCTATGATTTGTGTGTTCCTTGACTACATTGTACACGATTTGACTGTTCCTAGACTAGTTTGTATATGATTTGTCTGTTCCTTGACTACTTCGTCTGTAATTTGTTTGCTTTTTGACTACTTTGTCTATGATTTTTATGTAACTTTACTACTTTTGTCTATGATTTGAGTGTTCCTTGACTACATTGTCTATGGTTTGTTTATTCCTTGACTACTTCTTCTATGTTTTGTTTGTTTTTTGACTAATTTTTCTATGATTTTTATGTTCCGTGAATGCTTTTTATATAATTTGTCTCTTCTTTGACCACTTTGTCTAAGATTTGTCTGTTCCCTGACAACTTTGTCTATGATTTTTATCTTCCCTGGCTACTTTGCTATGATTTGTCTGTTCCTAGACTACTCTGTCTATGATTTTTCTCTTCCCTGACTACTTTGTCTATGATTTGTCTTTTCCTTGACTACTTTGTCTATGATTTGTCTGTTCCCTGACTACTTTGTCTATGATTTGTGTGTTCCTTGACTATTTTGTCTATGATTTGTCTGTTTCTTGACTACTTTGTCTATGATTTTTCCGTTCCTTGACTACCTTGTCTATTACTATTTGTTCCCAGACTACTTTGTCTGTGATTTGTGTGTTCTTTGAATACTTTGTCTATGATTTGTCTGTTCCTTGTCTACTTTGTCTATGATTTGTTTGGTCCTTGACAACTTTGTCTATGATTTGTCTGTTTCTTGACACTTTGTCTATGATTTGTCTGTTTCTTGACTTCTTTGTCTATTATTTGACAAATTTTGATTTCTTTGTCTTGAGTTGTGTGTTCCTTGACTACTTTGTCTCTAATTTGTTTGTCCCTTGTCTACTTTGTCTGTGATTTGCTTGGTCCTTGACTACTTTGTCTATGGTTTGTCTGTATCTTGACCCTTTGTCTATGATTTGTTGTTCCTTGACTTCTTTATCTTTGATTTGATTGATTTTGATATCTTTGGTTGAGTTTTGTGTTCCTTGACTACTTTGTCTATGATTTCTTTGTTCCTTGACTACTTGGTCTATTATTTGTACCTTCCCTCACAATTTTGTCTTTGATTTGACTGTTCCTTAACTACTTTGTCTGTGATTTGTCTGTTCCTTGACGACTTTGTCTATGATTTGTCTGTCCCTTGACTACTTTGTCTATGATTTGTCTGTTCCTTGTCTATCTTGTCAATGATTTTTCTGTTCCTTGACTACTCTTTCTTTGATTTTTCTATTCCCTTACTACTTTGTCTATGATTTGTCTGTTCCTGGATGACTTTTCTATGATTTGTCTGTTCCTTGACTACTTTGTCTATGATTTGTCTTTTCCTTGACTACTTTGTCTATGATTTGTTCCTTAAATAGTTGGTATAGGATTTGTCCATACCTTCACTGCTTTTTCTATGACTTGCGTGTTCCTTGACTACTTTGTCTATGATTTGTCTGTTCCTTGACGACTTTGTCTATGATTTGTCTGGTTCTTGACTACTTTGTCTATGACTTGTCTGTTCCTTGAGTACTTTGTCTATGATTTCTCTGTTCCTTGACGACTTTGTCTATGATTTGTCTGTTCCTTGACGACTTTTTCTATGATTTGTCTCTTCCATCACAATTTTGTCTATGATTTGTCTGTTCCTTGACTACTTTGTCTATGATTTGTCTGTTCCTTACTCCTTTGCCTATGATTTTTGTGTTTAAACTACTTTGTCTATTATTTGTCTGTTCCTTTTCTACTTTCTCTATAATTTGTTTGTTCTTTGACTACTTTGTCTATGACTTGTCTGTTTATTGACACTTTGTCTATGATTTGTCTGTTCCTTGACTTCTTTGTCTATGATTTGAGTTTTTTTGATTACTTTGTCTTGAGTTGTGTGTTCCTTGACCACTTTGTCTATGATTTATTTGTTCCTTGAATACTTTGTCTATGATTTGTCTCTCCCTTGACTACTTTGTCTTTGATTTGTCTCTTCCTTGACTACTTTGTATACAATTTGACTGTTCTTTGACTTCTTTGTCTATGGTTTGTCTGTTCCTTGACTACATTGTCTATAATTTGTTTGCTTTTAGAATACTTTGTCTATGATTTTTATTTTCATTGAATACTTTGTCTATGATTTGAGTGTTCCTTGACTAGTTTGTCTATGATTTGTTTATTCCTTGACTACTTCTTTTTGTTTTGTTTGTTTTTTGACTAATTTTTCTATGATTTGTATGTTCCGTGTATGCTTTTTATATAATTTGTTTGTTCCTTGGCTACTTTGTCTATGATTTGTCTGTTCCTTGAATGCTTTGTCTATGATTTGTCTGCTCCTTGTCTATTTTGTCTATGATTTTTCTCTTCCTTGACTACTTTGTCTATGATTTGTTTGCTCATTGACTACGTTGTCTATGATTTGTCTGTTCCTTGACTACTTTGTCTATGATTTGTCTATTCCTTGACTACTTTGTATACGATTTGTCTGTTCCTAGAATACATTGTCTATGATTTGTCTGTTCCTTAACTACTTTGACTCTGATTTGTCTGTTCCTTGACTACTTTGTCTATGATTTGTCTGTTCCTTGAATAATTTGTCTATAATTTGTCTGTTCCTTGTCTACTTTGCCTATGATTTGTCTGTTCCTTGACTATTTTGTGTATGATTTATTTGTTCCTTAACTGCTTGGTATAGAATTTGTCGGTACCGTCACTGCTTTTTCTATGACTTGTGTGTTCCTTGACTACTTTGTCTAAGATTTGTGTGTTCCTTGAAAACTTTGTCTATTATTTGTGTTTTCCTTGACTACTTTGTCTAAGATTTGTCTGTTCCTTGAATACTTTGTTTATGATTTCTCTGTTCCTTGACTACTTTGTCTATGATTTGTCTTTTCCTTGACTACTTTGTCTATGATTTGCTGTTCCTTGAATATTTTGTCTATGGTTTGTGTGTTCCTAAACTACTTTGTCTATTATTTGTCTGTTCCTTTTCTACTTTCTCTATGATTTGTTTGTTCCTTGACTACTTTGTCTATGATTTGTCTGTTTCTTAACGCTTTGTCTATGATTTGTCTGTTCCTTGACTACTTTGTCTATGATTTGTCTGTTCCTTGACTACTTTGTATACGATTTGTCTGTTCCTAGAATACTTTGTCTATGATTTGTCTTTTCCTTAACTATTTTGACTCTGATTTGTCTGTTCCATGACTACTTTTTTATGATTTGTTGTTCCTTGTCTACTTTGTCTATGATTTGTCTGTTCCTTGACTATTCTGTATATGATTTGTTTGTTCCTTAACTACTTGGTATAGGATTTGTCTGTAAATTCACTGCTTTTTCTATTACTTGTGTGTTCCTTGACTACTTTGTCTAAGATTTGTGTGTTCCTTAACTACTTTGTCTATGATTTGTCTGTTCCTTGTCTGCCTTGTCATTGATTTGTGTGTTACTTGACTACTTTGTCTATGATTTGTCTGTTGCTTGACGACTTTTTCTATGATTTGTCTGTTCCTTGACTACTTTGTCTATGACTCTTGTGCTCCTTGACTGCTTTGTCTATGATTTGTGTTGTTTGACTACTTTTTCTATGATTTGTGCGTTCTTGATGACTTTGTCTATGATTTGCCTGTTCCTTGACTACTTGACCTATGACTCGTGTGTTCCTTGACTACTTTGTCTATGATTTGTGTGTTCCTTGACTACATTGTCTACGATTTGACTGTTCCTATACTACTTTGTCTATGATTTGTCTGTTCCTTGACTACTTCGTCTATACTTTGTTTCCTTTTTGACTACTTTATCTATGATTTGGGTGTTCCTTGACTACTTTGTCTAAGATTTGTCTGTTCCTTGACTACTTTGTCTATGATTTGTCTTTTCCTTTACTACTTTGTCTATGATTTGTCTGTTCCTTGTCTACTTTGTCTATGATTTGTGTGTTCCTTGACTACTTTGTCTATTATTTGTCGGTTCCTTTTCTACTTTCTCTATAGTTTGTTTGTTCCTTGACTACTTTGTCTATGATTTGTCTGTTTCTTGACACTTTGTCTATGATATGTGTGTTCCTTGACTACTTTGTCTATGATTTGATTGTTTTTGATTACTTTGTCTTGAGTTGTGTGTTCCTTGACTACTTTGTCTATGATTTATGTGTTCCTTGACTACTTCGTCTATGTTTTGTGTGTTCCTTGACTACTTTGTCTATGTTTTGTGTGTTCCTTGACTACTTTATCTATAATTTGTCTCTTCCTTGACTCCTTTGCGTATGATTTGTGTGTTCCTAAACTATTTTGTGTATTATGTGTCTGTTCCTTTTCTACTTTCTCTATAGTTTGTTTGTTCCTTGACTACTTTGTCTATGATTTGTCTGTTTCTTGACAATTTGTCTATGATTTGTGTGTTCCTTGACTTCTTTGTCTATGATTTGATTGTTTTTGATTACTTTGTCTTGACTTGTGTGTTCCTTCACTACATTGTCTACGATTTGACTATTACTAGACTACTTTGTCTATGATTTGTCTGTTCCTTGACTACGTTGTCTATGACTCTTGTGTTCCTTGACTACTTCGTCTATGATTTCTTTATTCGTTGACTACTTCTTCTACGTTTTGCTTGTTTTTTGACTAATTTTTCTATGATTTTTATGTTCCGTGAATGCTTTTTGTATAATTTGTCTCTTCCTTGACTACTTGGTCTAACAATTGTGTGTTCCTTGACTACTTTTTCTATGATTTTTCGGTTCCCTGACTACTTTGTCTATGATTTGTGTGTTCCTTGACTACTTTGTCTATGATTTGTGTGTTCCTTGACTACTTTGTCTATGATTTGTGTGTTACTTGATTACTTTGTCTATGATTTGTGTGTTCCTTGACTACTTTGTCTATGATTTGTCTGTTCCTTGACTCCTTTGCCTATGATTTGTGTATTCCTAAATTACTTTGTCTATTATTTGTCTGTTCCTTTTCTACTTTGTCTATGATTTGTTTTTTCTTGACTACTTTGTCTATGATTTGTCTGTTTCTTGACATTTTGTCTATGATTTCTCTGTTCTTTAACTTCTTTGTCTATGATTTGATTGTTTTTGATTACTTTGTCTTGACTTGTGTGTTCCTTGACTACTTTGTCTATGATTTGTTTGTTCCTTGACTACTTTGTTTATGATTTGTCTGTTTCTTGACATTTTGTCTATGATTTCTCTGTTCTTTAACTTCTTTGTCTATGATTTGATTGTTTTTGATTACTTTGTCTTGACTTGTGTGTTCCTTGACTACTTTATCTATGATTTGTCTGTTCCTAGACTACTTTGTCTTTGATTTTTTCTCTTCCCTGAATACTTTGAATGTGAATTGTCTGTTCCTTGACTACTTTGTCTATGATTTATATCTTCCTTGACTACTTTCTCTATGATTTTTCTTTTCCTTGACTACTTTGTCTATGATTTGTCTGTTCCTTGACTACTTTGTCTATGATTTGTGTGTTCCGTGACTACTTTGTCTATGATTTTTCTTTTCCTTGACTACTTTGTCTACGATTTTTCTTTTCCTTGACTACTTTGTCTATGATTTGTCTGTTCCTTGACTACTTTGTCTATGATTTGTCTGTTCCTTGACTACTTTGTCTATGATTTGTGTGTTCCTTGACTACTTTTTCTATGATTTGTGTGTTCCTTGACTACTTGTCAATGTTTTGTCTGTTCCTTGACTCCTTTGCCTATGATTTGTGTGTTCCTAAACTACTTTGTCTATTATTTGTCTGTTCCTTTTCTACTTTCTCTATGATTTGTTTTTCACTTGACTACTTTGCCTATGATTTGATTGTTTTTGATTACTTTGTCTTGAGTTGTGTGTTCCTTGACTATTTTGTATATGTTTTGTTTGTTCCTTGACAACTTTGTCTATGATTTGTCTATCCCTTAACTACTTTATCTATGATTTGTCTGTTCCTTGACTACTTTGTCTATGATTTTTCTCTTTCTGGATACTTTGTATATGATTTGTCTGTTCCTTAACTACTTTGTCTATGATTTGTCTGTTCCTTGACTACTTTGTCTATGATTTGTCTTATCCTTGACTAATTTGTCTGTGATTTGTATGTTCCTTGACTACTCTGTCTATGATTTGTGTATTCCTTGACTGCTTTTTCTATGATTTGTCAGTTCCTTGACCTCTTTGCCTATGATTTTTGTGTTCCTAAACTACGTTGTCTATTATTTGTCTGTTCCTTTTCTACTTCTCTATGGTTTGTCTCTTTCTTGACTACTTTGTCTATGATTTGTCTGTTTCTTGACACTTTGCCTGTGATTTCTCTGTTCCTTGACTTCTTTGTCTATGATTTGATTGTTTTTGATTACTTTGTCTTGAGTTGTGTGTTCCTTGACTCCTTTGTCTATGATTTGTTTGTTCCTTGACTACTTTGTCTATGATTTTTCTGTCCCTTGACTACTTTATCTATGCTTTGTCTGTTCCTTGACTACTTTCTCTATGATTTGCCTCTTCCCTGACTACTTTGTGTATGATTTGTCTGTTCCTAGACTCCTTTGTCTATGATTTTTCAGTTCCTTGACTACTTAGTCTAGTTTTGTTTGTTTTTTGACAACTTTGTCTATGATTTGTATGATCGTTGTATACTTTGTTTATAATTTTTCTGTTCCTTGACTACTTTGTCTATGATTTGTCTGTTCCTTGACTACTTTGTCTATGATTTGCCTCTTCCCTGCCTACTTTGTCTATGATTTGTATATTCCTTGAATACTTTGTCTATGATTTGTATCTTCCTTGACTACTTTGTCTATGATTTTTCTTTTCCTTGACTACTTTGTCTATGATTTGTCTGTTCCTTGACTACTTTGTCTATGATTTGTCTGTTCCTTGACTACTTTGTCTATGATTTGTTTATTCCGTGACTACTTCGTCTATTGTTTGCTTGTTTTTTCACTACTTGGTCTCTTATTTGAATGTTCCTTGAATACTTTGTCTATAATTTGTCTGTTCCTTGACTACTTTGTTTATGATTTGTCTCTTCCATCACAATTGTGTCTATGATTTGTCTGTTCCTTGACTACTTTGTCTATGCTTTGCCTCTTCCCTGCCTACTTTGTCTATGATTTGTATATTCCTTGACTTCTTCGTCTATGCTTTGTATCTTCCTTGACTACTTTGTCTATGATTTTTCTTTTCCTTGACAACTTTGTCTATGATTTGTCTGTTCCTTGACTACTTTGTCTATGATTTGTATGTTCCTTGACTACTTTGTCTATGATTTGTTTATTCCGTGACTACTTTGTCTATGCTTTGCTTGTTTTTTTAACTACTTGGTCTCTGATTTGAATGTTCCTTGCATAGTTTGTTTATCATTTGTCTGTTCCTTGACTACGTTGTTTATGATTTGTCCCTTCCATCACAATTTTGTCTATGATTTCTCTGTTCCTTGACTACTTTTTCTATGTTTTGTCTGTTCCTTGACGACTTTGTCTATGACTTCCCTGTTCCTTGACGACTTTGTCTATGATTTGTCTGTTCCTTGACAGCTTTGCCTATGATTTGTCTGTTCCTTGACTACTTTGTCTATGACTCTTGTGTTCCTTGAATACTTTGTCTATGATTTATGTTGTTTGACTACATTGTCTATGATTTGTGTGTAATTGACGACTTTATCTATGATTTGACTATTCCTTGACTACTTGATCTATGACTCGTGTGTTCCTTGACTACTTTGTCTATGATCTGTGTGTTCCTCGACTACATTGTCTACGATATGACTGTTCCTAGACTACTTTGTGTATGATTTGTTTGTACCTGGACTAATTTGTCTATAATTTGTTTGCTTTTAGAGTACTTTGTCTATGATTTTTATGTTCCTTAACTACTTTGTCTATGATTTGTTTATTCCTTGACTACGTCTTCTATGTTTTGTTTGTTTTTTGACTAATTTTTCTATGATTTGTATGTTCCGTGAATGCTTTTTATATAATTTGTTTGTTCCTTGACTACTTTGTCTAAGATTTGCCTGTTCCCTGACTACTTTGTCTATGATTTGTATCTTCCCTGTCTACTTTGTCTATGATTTGTCTGTTCCTAGACTACTCTGTCTTTGATTTTTCTATTCCCTTACTACTTTGTCTATGATTTGTCTGTTCCTTGACTACTTTGTCTATGATTTGTCTGTTCCTTGACTCCTTTGCCTATGATTTGTGTGTTCCTAAATTACTTTGTCTATTATTTGTCTGTTCCTTGACTAATTTGCCTATGATTTGTGTGTTCCTAAACTACTTTGTCTATTATTTGTCTATTCCTTTTCTACTTTCTCTATGGTTTGTTTGTTCCTTGACTACGTTGTCTATGATTTGTCTGTTTCTTGACACTTTGGCTATGATTTGTCAGTTCCTTGACTTCTTTGTCTATGAATTGATTGTTTTTGATTACTTTGTCTTCAGATGTGTGTATCTTGACTACTTTGTCTATGATTTGTTTGTTCCTTGACTACTTTGTCTATGATTTTTCTTTCCCTTGACTACTTTATCTATGGTTTGTCTGTTCCTTGACTACTTTGTCTATGATTTGCCTCTTCCCTGACTACTTTGTGTATGATTCGTCTGTTCCTAAACTACTTTGTCTATGATTTTTCTGTTCCTTAGTCTATGTTTTCTTTGTTTTTTGACTACTTTGTCTATGGTTTGTATGATCGTTGAATACTTTGTTTATAATTTTTCTCTTCCTTGACTACTTTGTCTATGATTTGTCTGTTCCTTGACTACTTTGTCTATGATTTGCCTCTTTCCTGTCTACTTTGTCTATGATTTTTTTCCCTTGACTACTTTGTCTATGAGTTGTCTTTTCCTTGACTACTTTGTCTATGATTTGTCTGTTCCTTGACTACATGTCTATGATTTGTGTGTTCCTTGACTATCTTGTCTATGATTTGTGTGTTCCTTGACTACTTTGTCTATGATTTGTCTGTTCCTTGACTCCTTTGCCTATGATTTGTGTGTTCCTAAACTACTTTGTCTATTATTTGTCTGTTCCTTCTCTACTTTCTCTATGATTTGTTTGTTCTTTGACTACTTTGTCTATGATTTGTCTGTTGCTTGACATTTTGTCTATGATTTGTGTGTTCTTTGACTTCTTTGTCTATGATTTGATTGTTCTTGATTACTTTGTCTTGAGTTGTGTGTTCCTTGACTACTTTGTCTATGATTTTTTTCTTCCCTGACTACTTTGTATATGATTTGTCTGTTCCTTGACTACTTTGTCTATGATTTGTTTGTTCCTTAACTTCTTTGTCTATGATTTGTCTTTTCCTTGACTACTTTGTCTATGACTTGTCTGTTCCTTGATGACTTTGTCTATGATATGTCTGTTTCTTGACAACTTTGTCTATGACTTGTCTGTACCTTGACTACTTTATCTATGATTTGTCTGATCCTTGTCTACCTTGTCAATGGTTTGTCTGTTACTTGACTACTTTCTGTATGATTTGTGTGTTCCTTGACTACATTGTCTACGATTTGACTATTACTAGCCTACTTTGTCTATGATTTGTCTGTTCCTTGACTACTTCGTCTATAATTTGTTTGCTTTTTGACTACTTCGTCTATGATTTTTATGTTCCTTGACTACTTTGTCTATGATTTGAGTGTTCCTTGACTACTTTGTCTATGACTTGTTTATTCATTGAATACTTCTTCTATGTTTTGTTTGTTTTTTGACGAATTTTTCTATGAATTTTATGTTCAGTGAATGCTTTTTATATAATTTGTCTGTTCCTTGACTACTTTGTCTCTGATTTGTCAATATCTTGACTAATTTGTCTATGATTTGTCTGTTCCTTGACTCCTTTGCCTATGATTTGTGTGTTCCTAAAATACTTTGTCTATTATTTGTCTGTTCCTTGACTATTTCGTCTATAATTTGCTTGTTTTTTGACTACTTTGTCTATGATTTTTATGTTCTTTGACTACTTTGTCTATGATTTGAGTGTTCTTTGACTACTTTGTCTATGATTTGTTTATTCGTTGACCACTTCTTCTAGGTTTTGTTTGTTTTTTGACTAATTTTTCTATGATTTCTATGTTCAGTGAATAATTTTTATATAATTTGTCTGTTCCTTGACTACTTTTTCTATGATTTGTCAATACCTTGACTACTTTGTCTGTGATTTGACTGTTACTTGACTACTTTGTCTATGATTTGTCAATTCCTTGACTACTTTGTCTGTGATTTGTCTGTTCCTTGACTCCTTTGCCTATGATTTGTGTGTTCCTAAACTACTTTGTCTATTATATGTCTGTTCCTTCTCTACTTTCCCTATGATTTGTTTGTTCCTTGACTACTTTGTCTATGATTTGTCTGTTGCTTAACATTTTGTCTATGATGTTTCTGTTCTTTGACTTCTTTGTCTATGATTTGATTGTTTTTGATTACTTTGTCTTGAGTTGTGTGTTCCTTGACTACTTTGTCTATGATTTGTTTGTTCCTTGACTACTTAGTCTATGATTTTTCTGTCCCTTGACTACTTTATCTATGGTTTG
>JAPYYD010003276.1:0-14343 GCA_028551405.1 Uromys caudimaculatus
ATCAATTTGCATTCTTCTACATGTAGACCACCAGTTGACCCAGCACCATTTGTTGAAGATGCTGTCTTTTTTCCACTGAGTGGTTTTAGCTCCTTTGTCGAAGATCAAGTGACCATAGGTATGTGGGTTCATTTCTGGGTCCTGAGGCCATTTTTGACAGTCAGAACAATAGCCCAAGAGACAGAGCAGGGGTGATGCTTCTGCAGTCACATGGTCTGGATGTCTGTGAGAAGTGCTAATGTCTTTGTGGCAAATGACAGTTATTATATATTATACATAATGCATATAATATATAATATTATGTATTCATTGTATGTTATAGCAGTGAGAAGTATAGGAAAATGTGTCCACGAGAGGGTGGAAGAATGACTTTCTCTCTCTCTGCTCTTAGAGTCTGCACAGAGACAAGTTTGCTTCTAACACACACAATGAACCTCTTCCTTCTTTTTAAAAATTAAGTCATGTGAGTTTTATAGGCACTTGATCAAAACGGAGACCGGCTGAACTGATTTTCATAGACATTCATACTTTTAACAGATAATTACCACGCACGTATTACTGTGTGCAAAGCAGAGTTCTCTGTGAGCTGGGATGTCAAGTGAGTGGACTAGACAGATTGTTCCCCTTGATTGGGATTTAAAATGAAGTCTGTGATGGTTAATCTCCATTGTCAGCTTTGCTGAATTTAGAATGACTGGAAGTTGCAGCACTGGACAGATCTCTGAGGACATTCCCAGAGAGGTCTGACTGAGGTGGGAAGACCTGCTTTGATCTTAGTAAGCAGCATCCTGTATCAGCTCGAGGCTCAGGACTGAATTAAAAGGAAGAAATTAGAAAGGGAGCCGAGCACCAACATCCATCTCTCTCTGCCACTTGACTGGGTAGTGTGCCCTGCTGCCTCATGTTCCTGCTGCCACGCCTTTCCCGTTATGACGCATGCACCCTTACACTGTAAACTCAAATAAATCCTTCCTTCAGTGAATATTTTTAGGTATTTTTCTCACAACAATGAGAAAAGTAATGAATATGAGGGCTGAGTTTTACTCAAAATGAAACAAATATGAGTCAGAACGAGGAATACAGTTGTCATGACGTGGGATGTGTGTGCCACAACCCAACACTTGCGTAGAAGTAGCTCTGTTTCTGACCTCACCATCACCTAAGGCACAGCAACACCTCAGTGATTAAAAAATAAGACAAGTTTTTTGAATGTGAAGCCGTTGTCACCAGCTTCTTTTCTTCATATGATTATCAAGTCATTCACAAGCCAACCTCCACTGACATGAAATCATATATACCTAAGTCCTGGGTTGAAGCCCAGTCTCCTTCCATCCCACTGCTGAGGCACCAGAACCTTGAAGCAGTAGAGCCTGGTAAGGGGTCTTCCGGGGACTGAGACCATGCCCTTGAAATGAATAGTGCTAGCTTTTAACTATAAGATAATAAGTTTTGCTCTGCCATATGCCTGCTGCCTCAACAGGGTAATTCACTACAGGTCCAAACCAATGGTGCCAAATGATCACAGACTGAAGCTTGAAAAACTACAAGCCAAAATAGACCTTTTCCTCCTCATAAGCTAAATTATCTCTGGAGTTTGTTCTAGTGATGGAAAGCTGGCTGACAGCCTGTTTAGTGCATTAGTCTCTGAGATGGCCTCCTTGCCCTTGGAGTCTCCTGCACTGTTCTTGACATGGCAGTTAGAGTGAGCTGTGCTGTTACAAAGTACTGAGACACCCATTAATTATATGATGGGACTTTGACAATGTATCAAACAGGAAAATCCTCTGTTCTTCAAACAGGTGTGTGGAAGAAGAGACAAAGAAACACATATGATAGGAACTGGTACTAAGTACTTTGTAGAAAATTAAGTCCTGGATCTCAAGAAGTACAACTTTATGTAAGATAATATAATTTTATATGAGGTAAAAATAAAACTTGATGGCTCCTCATGTTATCCAGAAGAAAAGTCAAAGTCATTTTATGTTGCTCATAAGACCCTATGGCATTAGATCCACATTGCTTTTCATCACCAAAGGAAGTCAGGAAAGGAACTCACACAGAGCAGGAACTTGGAAGCAGGAGCTGATGCAGAGGCCATGGAGGGGTGCTGCTTACTGGCTTGCTTCCCTGGCTTGCTCAGCTTGCTTTATTATAGAGCCCAAGACTATCAGCCCAGGGATGGCACCACCCACAAGGGGCCCTCCCCCCTTGATCACTAATTGAGAAAATGCCTTACAGCTGGATCTCATGGAGGCAATTCCTTAAGGGAGGCTCCTTTCTCTGTGATAACTCCAGCGTGTGTCAAGTTGACACACAGGACCAGCCAATACAGATGGGAAAAGCTGTGAAGATTAGTTGCAGTGGAGCTTGGGCACACCAGAACTTGGAATGTCCGCTAGGAAGACACAGTGAAGGGGTGGAGTCAGTCTAAGGTCACAGAGACAGAGCTGCCCAAGCCCTTTGGAAATCCTGTCATGATATCATGTGCCCAGATTCTGGTAAGCAACCATGGGTTTTAATTTTGACTGTACTAAGTGTTCATCTTACTTTGGTCCAATATATCCTTGATATTCAGTTTTCCTTCCCTTTGAAATGCTAGCTCTGTGCCATTCCATCTTGGGAGCCAGGGATAGAGATAGAATATGCTTTGACTTTACAGAAAAATATAGCTACCATGTCCCTGAATCTTATGGGTCACATTGAACTACGAAGACTTGGGGGATTCTTGGAAGTTTATCTTGCATTGTGAGATGTTCATGAACCTTTGAAGAAGGACCAGGGATAAGATGTTATACTTTGAATATAAAATGTCTCCTACAGGCTCATTGGCTGATTGCTTGGCTTGTAGCTGGGGAGGTTCTGAAGGCTTCAGAAGGTAGAGTCAGGTAACCAATGCTTTCTTGGAAGGCCATGTCTGTCTGGCCCCTCCCTCCCGGTCAGGTGGTAGACAGCCTCTGTTGCCTCATAGTCTCAGCTCCTAGGATGTTTTGCTTAAGCACTTGAGTCCAAGAAACCATAGCCTGAACCCTCAAAGCAATTAGTCAAAATGAGTTTTTCCTTCTTCAAGCAGTTTGTATTGAGTATATTGTCACAGCTACATAAGAATAATTAATACACCCAGATGTCACAGCTACATAAGAATAATCAATACACACTAGTATTGTCTCCTGTGTCACATTATCAGTGAGGTGCTTACTGCCTCCTTTATGTAAAACACCTGCCTTCCTCACTCTGCTTTCCTGGTTTAATTTTTCTGCAATCCATTTTTAATGCCTTCCATCACAGTCATTGACTTATTTGTCTTTTCTCTTTTGGATTTTATAGATAAGGGCTTTGACTGGGTCATCTATTGCTATATTCCTAATTCCTGGAACACACTAGATGCTTATTAAGTTTGTTGAAAAGAACATACTGTATGTAGCTCCTGTGTGTATGCACCTGCAAATGAATTGCTGAGACAGAGTCTGTGAAAATTTAATAGACACTCAGGGAGGAACATACCTTAGCACTTAGAAGGCTGAGCAGAAGAATTATGAGTTTAAGGGCAGCCTGGGCTGTATAATTATAGGCCAGCCTTGGCTACAGTGAGGTTCTGTCATAGAAGAAAAAATTTAACTTTATTTGTGATTTACAAATTAATTTCCAAATTGGTTTATTAATTTTTACACCAACAGCTATGTTCTGAACTCCTATATTTTTATTAGACCTTCCTTATTTTTTCCATTTATAATACCATTTTTTTTTTACTTATGTAGGAAAGATAATATCTAAACATATACACTAATATCAGGCAATTCTGAGAGAAAGTGCAGGCACACTAATTGAAGTCAGTGTGTTACGTGCACATGAAAGTAGGAAGGGGGTTCTTGGAAAGAACAGAATTCATCAGAAGGAAGAGGCATCAGGGTCACAGTGGGGCAAATGACTAAGATTCATTATTTATATGTACGGAACTGGTTTGTTTGTTCTAGCCCAGACTCTAGTCTATAGTGTTTGTTACTTCTCCACAGCTGCCTTGCACTCTCAGTTTTGGACATGAATTTATGTCCATAAAGGAGTTCCTTCCAGGATCCTTGTAGCCTCTTACAGGTGTACGCATTCAATAAATATCTATAACCCCCTGGGAGAGTGAGCAGGCGTGTGAAGCCTTTGGGACCCGGATGTGTCATTCACTGTGTTCATTTGTTGTGAAAAACATGAAGGAATCAAATAACCAGCAACTGAGAAATAAGCAGCAAAGATACCTGGGTACAATGGTGTGTGAGCAAATGCTCACATGCGGTACAATGCTCTGCGAGCAAATCGGGACTGCAGGCAATGCACATCTATCTGTGCACATGGGTATCCTCACTGCACCCCACTTCCCTCATTTGGAGTTACCATTACTCAATAACAGTGTTCTAATATTCTACACTGGCTGGAGCCATGCTAAGACCCTGCAATACATTACAAACTTGACTTCTAAAACAACAATGGATGGGAGACGAATGTCCATGACACAATGACAACCAAGAAAAATATCAAGCTAGAACAGTGAGTCCAATTTAGCTTTAAAACCTCGGCCTGCACTCTTCAAATGTCAGATAGTGAACAGAACAGCACAAAGGGTTAACACACCTTCAATACAAATGTTTTTCTGTTTCCTTCTCTGTGGTGTCCAAATTATCTTCTAGAAGGGCAACTTTTCAACCCTCATGTTCAAATATTACTATGGAAAAGAGGAGCAAGTACCCATATTGAGATATATACCAGCTGGGCCATCCCCAAGAAAGCCACAGGTAGATCTCAGGGATGCTTGGTGTGGTAGCCCTTGAGAGTCTCACTCTGCATTGTCCCCAGAGAGATGTCACTTATCTCTGAGGAAGGAAGGTGCCTGGTGGTTGGGTTTGCCCATGCCCTTCTTGTCAGTATCAGCCCGACTGCGTCTGTTACCTGTGGCGCTGCCTCAGCCCGGCAGGGCACAGGGTGTGCTGTGTGAGAATGTTCTAATGAGTTGTCTTAGAGGAAAAGCTTTTTGACCTTGTACCTCACTGTTGTTCCTCCCGCTGTCATATAAATAAGTCAGAGCTCGCCCTCAGAAACTGGGTTATAAGTTCTCTAGTGCACAGCCTCTTAGATGTGCTCATCCCAGCATACCAACATTTGGGAGAAAGATAAAGAAAGAGGATGCTTTAGGTCTTAGGGTATTTTCTGATTGTTTGCTATATCTGAGAAAATTATCAGGTGAATAACCTCAAAATGACGCCATTTTCTTTTCTGACTGTTGTTCCCACTCTTTTCCTTCTAAGTTTAATATTTGGGTCTCTGTTTGGTTTTGCTCTTTGGCTAGACATGGAACCTGACAGTTCTCCCATCTTTTCAGAGACCGTCGATCCACATCTAGGATACAAGCTGGATGCCACTTGTTCTGGGAATGAATGTGGTCTAGCCACTTGGGAACCTCACCCTCTGAAACGGGGACAAAGCAAGAGCATCGTTGTTTATATGAAGGGGTGATCAGCTCCAGCTGGTGCATAGCAACAAGTCTGGCCACTGTGGACAGCTCTGTACACACACCTGCCTACCCTAGGGCCTCTTGGGCTTTTCCTACTGACTGTTCTCATCTGGGCCTTCGTTACAGAGAGAGATTCCTCTGACCCACACAAGAACCCCTCCTGGGCCATCATTATGACCTTCCTATCTAAGCCAAGGAAACTGAAGCCCAATAGGTTTCAAAACTTGGTCACAGCTACAGGAAATATGTGACAGACCTTGGTCCCAAAGTCTTCCAAACTGCTGTACACTATCATGTCAGCAGGGTTCAGACATCTACGTGTCTGATATACTTATTAGTGGCCACAAAGACCCCGGAGTAAACACTTCCTTCAGAGAATGAATATTTGCAAGGTGGCTCTGGAGAAATCACAAACATTGCTTGTTGGAACCTAGGCCAAAAAAAAAAAAAAAAAAGGAATTCTAGCTTGGAACTATCTGAATCTAAACGTGGAGTTCTTTCAAGGGAGCATTTGTTAAAATCAAAAATAACTTGAGACTTAGTGGCTAGACGTTACCTACAAAATTATAGGTGTCATAAAGCATGGGGTGCCATAGTAAATCTAAGCCCAAACCAAATAAGACACCAAAATGCATATGGCTTTCCTTTTTACTAAAATAAGAATTTGAAAATCAGAAAACAAATTAGGTGGGCAGTGTACCCCGTGGGCAGATTACAGTGAGGGAATGGTGGTGGGATTTTTTTTCTTGGAGGCGTTTCTTAAATAATGTTACTATGTTTTATATTTTCCACCACCTGACTTATGCATGTACGGCAAAAGAATACATTTTCAGTCTTTATGAGTTAGCATCCAACTACACATTGATAAGAATTACACAGATGAACCCAACACTACTTAATTTATACTGTGTCATATTTGTTCAGGTTTATTTAACATCAAACAAAGCAGAGTTAATGGCTAAGTTAACAGCCACGCACATGAGCCCACACATGAGGGAATGCCACCTCCAGCTGAACACAGCCTCCCTTATTAGGGATACCCACAGGATAATGTCCTCACATCCCTTCTGGCTGCCCTAATGAGAGCATCCTGGGAAGTAGGCACAGAGCACTGCCAGCCCCAGACATGCTCCTTACCCCTTCTATCCTCCTCAGTAGGATGGGGAAAGCCACAGCCTTCCTGCAGATGCCATGTTTGTGTGGGGCAACCTTTGGGGCATCAGGGATGACAGTTTTGTGTTCACCAGTTCATGCTCAGCACAGCATAGTATTCCATAAACACTTGCCAGTCATCACAGGAGAGGCTATTCACAAGGCACTTAATAATACAACATCATTCAGATCTTTGACCTGACAATGATAGCTATCACTTATATGAATGTTTGACTACTAGCCACCTGACAAGATTCTTCTAGTCTGGACATTACGTTGTCCATGTTTTGCGTGAGAGGTGGCTGACATTGTGCAAGGATTGTGGATTGCCCAGTGACAAAGCTGACACTTGAGGCTAGAAGTTTGCAGCCCCTATGTACTATCCCCTCATCGTGTCTGCTCTTGGCCTTTTAAAGGATTTTCTAGACATTTATATCTACTGTGTTTGCCAGGGGAACTGACGGTGCTTCATCCACCATTCATTAGTCCATTACCCACATTCATTAATTCAAGCCATTTTATTGTGATAGAATGTGCTAGACACTATGGGAAATCAAAGACTCAAAAACACAGTTCTGCCCCCAAAACATACAGTCAAGGTGGAGAAAAACAAAGCCACACAGAGACTAAGTGTTAAATAACAATTCCATGATTAATAAGGTTCCTCAAAGGTGGGCACCCTGGCCCCATCACAATGGGTTCTTCTAGTACACACGGATTTGTTGTGACATTTGGAGAAAACAGTCCTGCAGGCTGGCTCATCAGGAGGCTCCAGGAATGGATGCCCACCTAAGCCCACCCTTGCTCTTTAGTCAAGGTATAAACTTGATCTTGAAGACCATGTCTAAAGGATGTGCTTCTACGAGAAATGTTAGTCATTCCCCTGCCTTCTTCCTTTGTAGAATGGGTGTAATAACCCTGCTTCTCTCCTGACTGGTGGTGGAGAGTTAGGGGGCACCTAACAGGGCAATTGATGAGGTTGGCCAGCTACACTCACAGCTCAACAAATGCTGGCATGCAGCTTCCTGGTGCCTTTGCACACTTTGCACAATCGGAGAAAGATTGCCTTTCTACTGAGTTAAGTTCTCATCTGGAAAAACTTAAAAGATTTTGAGAAAAAAGAAAAAAGGAGAGTAGTTTTCCTAGGCTTCCTGCTTTCTTACTAAGAAAGGCAGACCATTAATTAAGCATCTAGAACAAATAGGCAAATTCAGCTTTCAAGTGCTGACTTCACCTCTTTCCAAGGCCAAGAGTAAAGCTTCGAGAACCTTATTACATGTATTATTTAAATATCGTTTGTTAGAGAAAACAAATGGGTCATATTTTAAAACCAAACCCTTGCACTTGGCAGGGAGTTTCCTATTAGTATTTTGTCTTAGCATCAGAGAGGGCTTACTAAAATACAATAGAAAAAGAAACTTTTACGAGCAGGAAGCAGTGGATTTTAAGGGGACATGTTGGAGATACTCAGCCCTGAGATGTGTGAATGTATGTGAAATATCTTACAAATCTGAGCTTCTGGAATTAAGAACAGACTATTAGCTGCAAGCCCCATAATCCTGCTGCTTCCCTCCTGCCAAGCTGTTAGGAGGGAGAGAGAAGGTTGGTTCTGCCCAGTCCCAAAGAGAAATTAGACCAATTTTATTTTTGTTTTTAAAGGAACTTAGACTTAATGGTTGAAAAAAAATGAGAAAGGTAAGAAAAGCAGATGCAGATGGCCCCTTTAAGATCATAACATTCTAGAGTAACTGTTCACTGCCAGGATGAAGAATGAGGTGCCCCAGCAGGGACTGGGTAAGGAGTCTGCTGCCTCCCTCAGCCATTCCTCTGCTCTGCCTTACATGTCCAGTCTCCATACAGGACTAGACAGGTCATCAGAATTGGGAGACAGGCAACAGTTGTGCCTCAAATCATTTTAATCTTGGGCTCTTAAATTTCCCTACATGAGAATCACCTGATCATCTACATTTTAAAAATCTGGACACCCAAACTGAAGCCCAGAGTGGTTAAAATCAGACCAAGAACTGGGACTTCATGTTTTAAAGCTGGCCGGGTAGCACCAAGGTGTACCAAGATTGAGACTGAACACTAAGATCATGGTGACGAGGTCCAGGAGAAAGAGTTCCCTGGAACATCTCCTACTTTTATACTTCAAATCAAAGCCAAGTTCTCGGCTTCAGCCTCAGAACTGGCTGGGGTCATGCTACAAGCCAAGTTCTCTGAGGGTCCTCATTGGTTCCCTGCAGGGGCCTGTACATGCCTCTGTCATTGTTTTTCCTGTTGTCCTTGTCTGGCATCTGCTTACCTTTGATTTCTAGATGTCAGCATCCAGGGGCCATCTCACCTGCCTTTGCAGCCATCCACAGACCCCAATTTAGTCTCGGCATTCCTCACACTGGGGTATCTGGGGCAAATACCAAAAAATACAAGTGTAGAAGATTATCAAGGAAGTAATTCCCTTCTGACAAGTGATCCTACTAGAATGGATTTCCCAGGACTTCATAGCCATGAAGTCACAGACACCCATTGGAATGTAAAGCCTCCAGCACAGGTATGCCCTGAATCTTGCTCTGGTTGGGACAGAAGTGCAAACCAGGGAAGCTTCCACTATGTGATGGAGAAAAGCAAACCTCCCGACAGCCTGGAGAATCAGCATAAAAGCATGTGTCTTCCTGGTGTGCAGTCAGCAGAGCATATCCAATCTTCCATACTGAATCACTACAGACAGCCAAGGACAACCCAGAGGGAACAATTATATTCTTCTCTTGACATCACATTTAAAATACCCACCCTTCACAAATAACCAAGTGGAACAAAGCTCCCCAGTTTTAGAGCCAAGTCTTCCAACAGGTACTCCAGCCTGACATTTCCACTTAACACACTGCCTAGAAAACCTGTCTCTGGCATTTGCAAACAAAATAATGGCTTTCTTCGCTGAGCCTCTAAGCCCAAAGGGGTATACCTCCACTGTTTCCATCCTGCTGTGCCCCCAGAACTCAAACAAGCACAAACTTCATGTTTTCTCTTGTTGCCATAACTGAGTGTTCCAAACAGCTGATTTTTGCACATTAAAACCACACGTGCATGTTAGCAATGTGGCCATTAACATTCATTAAGGTTCATAATGGAACTGGCTTCAAGTCAAAGCTATGTCTGCTCTGAAATAATCATGGTCTCCATACATTAACTGTGGAGGGACCCAAGCAGAGGGCTATAGTACGCAAAATAGCCTAAATTTTTTTTGCATCCCAGTGGTGCTTACTGTTCTGAGAAATTGGGCCAGGGCTTGTCTGTACAGGTGAATGCCTTCAAGGAGGACGACAAGCTCCTCCTATCTCCCTAAGGCCTCCATTCTGTGCACCCTGGTCCAGGTCGAGACCATGAGGAGAGAAGGCAGAGAAAGAAGGCGATATTAGATACAGCACAATGGTCTTTCGATCACAGGTGGAACTTATTGAAATATTTAACAGGTTTTGAGTTTCTGAGTCTGATGGTGAAGTGGAACCTGTGAATTCGCACAGCATGTTCTCGAGTGAAGACAATGCATGCTGTGTAAGTGTCTCAGATAATCCTGAAGCTGGTGGCCTGTCCCGGAAGAACAACTGTGTAACCATGACTATGTGTTAGCTTCTCCTTGGAATTCTGAGGACACCCTGGAGTTCTCCCTCAGACTGTGATCCAACTGGGAACAACACCGTCTCATCTAGCCTCCTGGGACTATGTTTTACCAACACGTTTCTAAACTATTAATTATACAACACAAAAGTGCAGCTCAATGAGAATTTTATGTATGTTGCACAAATCACACCTCCAGAACCCAGCGGGCATACGAAGAGTTGGAGAACTTTACTATGCTGACTGGCCCAGTGAGCCAACCCAGCAGCTGCTGCTGTGGAGAGACATTAAGCCTGAGTCTACAGTTATTTACGTTGATAGACTGGATAGCATCATTTTAATCTTTTCTGTTACTGAAGGGTGGGGGTTTAGAACCAAGGCCCACCAACAGCCATTTATAGAAGCAGAAACATGAAGTGAAAATAGCTAGTTTGTAACTATTTCTTTAATAAGGTAAGGGGGAGATTAGCCCAGGTAGGGAGAAAGCAAAATCACCAAAGCAAAACGCAGCCCGTATTACTCACTGCTACAAAGACAGTAGGACGTGTTAACTTGTTCTTTGAGGGGAGGGTATTATTAATTATTTTATTTATTTACATCCCAAATGTTGCCCCCACTCCAGGTCCCCCCTCACAGAGGTTTTCCCCTGAGAGGGTGCCCCCCCAGGTATCCCCTTCCCTGTCTCTACAGGATTAGGCGTATCCTTTCCCACTGAGGCAGTCCTCAGCTACATATGTGCCCATCTCTCCTGTCTCCTTCCCCCATGCCTGATCTTGCCCCCTCTCCCCTCCCCCTCCCCCTCTCCCTCCCTCTCCCACCCAGTTACCTCCCTACCTCTGCATCTCATGATTATTTTGTTCTCCCTTCTAAGTGGGATTAAAGCATCCTCACTTGGGCCTTCCTTCTTGTTTAACGTCTTTGGGTCTGTGGAGTGTAGCATGGGTACCCTCTATTTTATGGCTAATATCCACTTATCAGTGGGTTCATAGCCTGCATGTCCTTTTTGGTCTGAGTTACCTCACTCAGGATGATATTTTCTAGTTCCATCCATTTGTCTGCAAAGCTCATGATGTCCTTGTTCTTAATAGCTGAGTAGTATTCCATTGTGTAAATGTACCACATTTTCTATATCCATTCCTCTGTTGAAGGACATGTGGGTTGCTTCCAGCTTCTGGCTATTATAAATAAGGCTGCTATGAACATAACGGAGCATGTGTCCTTGTGATATTGTAGAGCATCTTTTAGGTATATGCCCAGGTGTGGTATAGCTGAGTCTTCAGGTAGAACTATTTCCAATTTTCTGAGGAACTTCCAGATTGATTTCCAGAGTGGTTGTACCAGTCTGTAATCCCACCAGCTATGGAGGAATGTTCCCCATTCTCTATATCCTTGCCAGCTGGTGCTGTCACCTGAGTTTTTGATCTTAGCCATTCTGACTGGTGTGAGGTGAAATCTCGGGGTTGTTTTGGTTTGCATTTTCCTGATGACTAAGGATGTTGAACATTTCTTTAAGTGCTTCTTGGCCATTGGAGATTCCTATGTTGAGAATTCTCTGTTCAGCTCTGTACCCCAAGTTATCCTGTTCATAATCCCCCTCATCATATCAATGGTCAGGAGACACCACTGAAAGCGTGGACACAGAGAGCCCCTCCGTAGAGCTGCTGCCATCCTGAGTTCAGAGTCATTTCATTGGGTTCCTTTAATAACAGCCTCATCTTGCCAAGTTGAAAATATCTGATATATTTCAAAAGCTTCTTTCAGTACCCGAAACTCCCCCGCCCTCTCTTTTTCTTACATCAGTATATTGAAAAACTGGTGGCTTCTAATCCTGGATCACATACTCATTGTGTAGTTCAGAATGGCCCTATGTCTCCTATATGTTTCCTGCAAAATCAGCTGGATCTAAAGTGCTGGCCACTAGCAAGTTTGATCCTATGGGCAAGGACATCCCAGAGCGGTGTTTCCTTTTATTGGGAGGCAGACTATGACTGCTTGTCTCTTTTTGTGTTTCAACCACTATTGGTCCATGATGCCTGGATGTGTTGAGTGATCCGAAACTTCAAAATGGTGATTCAGTAATTCTGTTTTTTTTTTTTTAACTCAAAGGCTTTTAACATTTTATTTTACTTTATTTTATTTACTACTCCTTGTAACTTTAATTTTTTCAAACCTATTTTTTAATGATGATTCTTAAATGCTTTAACCTCCCTTTTAGCCCACCTCCCACCAGAGGAAGTGGGGGAAAAAGGTTAGGGGGTTTGGGATAGACCTGCTTAGAAAGATTCTTTGGAGCAACTCCCATCTGTGTTGTCTGAAAATTGGCAGTTCGGTTTACAAGTTGGCAGCAGCAATTTGATCCACTCGCTAACACTTCACAGATTCATCCGCAGTCCAGCTTGGTAGAGTCAGGTTAACAACATCAGTGACGTGACATAGCAGAGACAGCCAGGCCTCAGCCTTGGCACAGTCAGCAGGAGGGACCAGAAGGAACGCCAAGAGAAGTTCTAGGCTGTGCCTCTCTCAGCAAAGTGAAAATCAGCGAAGACTTGAGACCCACAAGCGTTGCACAGATAGCTCTCTAAGCAGTTGAGTTCTATGCATAGTCCGATCAAACATGTGTGTCTGTCTCAGCTGACATCACTGCGCCAATCCACCCAAGTCCCTGGAAGTGGCAAGAAACTGCATTACTCCACCAGAAGCCTTTTGGTGCACTTCTCTCTATGGAGTCTCGACAAACGCAGCTCAACTATGAAATGTAAGGAGGACCAATACATGTGTGTTGTTAGCAAAGAATCCTTCATCACGTGTCCTTTCACGTGCTTGCTTTCACATGTGTCGGCTTCCGCAAAACGCCATCCAACACAACCACCTTTCCAAAGAAGCCGTGCATCTCCACCTCACCTCCTCCATTTTACTTATTCACTGACATAGTTCCTTTTATCATCAATTTACAAGATGGCCGAAGCTTATAAAGCTGACCATTCTTAAACTACTATTTTGATTTACTTTTTTTTTTTTTTTTTTTTTTTTTTTTTGAGACAGGGTTTCTCTGTGTAGCCCTGGCTGTCCTGGAACTCACTCTGTAGACCAGGCTGGCCTTGAGCTCAGAAATCCACCTGTCTCTGCCTCCCAAGTGCTGGGATTAAAGGCGTGCGCCACCACTGCCCGGCGATGTTGATTCACTTTAACTATTATTCTTACAAAGCAAAATTGTGTTCTCTCTGTGAAGGGAGTGGCTGGTCAAGTAGACTGACGAGTCTTCCTGACACAGCCTAGTGCTCCCTGATTATTTTGATGCTGCCTGGTATGACGTGGGATTCCAGGCTTATTTGCCTCCTTTCTTCTCCTGGCCTGGGCTCAGTCATAACTCTTTTAGAAGGAAATGGTGCTTTAAGACACAACTCCCCTGTTTTTTCATTTTATACACAGTATTGTTTCTTATAGTTTAATCTCTGTTTTAAGATCATTTTGTATATTTGCCAGCTCTTCTCTAGGCCTGGAGTCTCCACTCTGAATTTTCTAGTTTTAACCAATGTGCACTTTCTTGTTTTCGCTTGTTTTCCAAATACCTTTTGGCTCATCCTGAAACACCAAGTAACAGTTTTCCGAGCTTGCTTCTGTTGCACTGCCACTGTCTTTAGTCAAATTCTCTTTTCCCATTTAGCTCTGAATGAACTTCACCTGGAGTCATCAGCTCACCTTCCTAAGGGCTAATTTTATAAGGATCCTTAAACAGGAGACAGGGTACAGAAAGCGATGCCCGACCTCATGTCCCCTCCTCCAGCTGCTGATTTTGCAAAGCTGCAGCTGCTCGCCCTCCAACTGCCCAGCACCCACCCTCAGTGTTGGGAGCCGCCATCCCCCAGATGCTGAGATCTCTATAGGTCATGAGAAAATGAAGCCAAGAAGAACTAGAAAATATTATGACTACTCCGAGAGCTGAATATGAAACCACAAAGATCAAGGATACCCTGTTGTCGTAAAAGTACAACTGAGTCACTGTGATTGAATATGAAACCACAAAGATCAAGGACACCCTGTTGTCATAGAAGAACATCTGAGTCACTGTGACTGTGGACTGA
>JAPYYD010003277.1:0-14341 GCA_028551405.1 Uromys caudimaculatus
AAAAAAAAAAAAAGCAAAACTGCTAAATTGTAATACACTAAAGTTAACAATATTCATCAAAAATAGGTGAAAGAGTAAGCCATGGAGTATTGGAAACTACAAACCATCCATCTAACAGAGACCTTATATCACACATAAATGTATGTGTACTGGTTGCTTTGAGATGGGTCTCATGTCACCCAGACTACATGCAAGCACGCTACACTGAGGGTGACTTTGAACTCGGATGCTCCTGCCTTCACCTCCCAAGGCCAGGGATTACATGAGTATGTCATCACACTCAACTCCAAAGTACACTTTTTAAATGTCTACAAACCAATAAATAAAAGCAAGGTAACCTAATTTTAAAATGAGCAAAATATGTGGCAATGCATAAAAACCAGACTTTTAACCAAATGAAGAGTCAACATTTATTAAGTAAACATTATTCATTATAAAAAAAATTAAATAAAAACCATTACAGGATCCTAAGGGGGTTGGCAAGGACAGGGCACAAACCAGGCTCTCCTGTTATGGATGGAGCCTGACCTGCTTGTAAACCTATGCAAACCGTCACTGTAACTTCTGTTTGTTTGTCTGTTTTGAGGCAGGATCTCACTACATAGCCTAAACTGGCACAGAATTTATTTAGGCAGGCTAACCTAAAACGCATGATCTCCTCCCTATGAGCACAAAGGATGCTGTGGCGCTCATCAAGTACCTGGCTGTGCGGCATGAAACAGGTTATCTTTCGTCTGACTCTAAATTTCCTGCTAAGTATACAATCCAGAAGATACAGTGTGTGTGTGTCCATCAAAGAATGTATAAGCATGCTCCAAATGGTTCTGTTAATAAAAGCCATAACCCAGACACCTGAATGCTTATCATAGGAAAGAGAAACAAAAAGGAGATTCACAGTGTAGTTTAAATAATATTTAAAATAAATTTAAAAGAATTTTTGCATTTTATATTGAAGAAAATAGGCCAGAATTTTATAAAAATTGTCTATATTGTTTGTGTTTCTATTTATATAAAGTTTCATAGCAGACAAAACTTAGTTGTGGAAATATATATATATAAATAATCTTTATTTTAGGAAAGATTATGAAGGAATTTTTTACAGAAAGAGAGGGGAATGTGGTGTGGCCATTCATGCCTTTAATGCCAGTGCTCAGGAGGCAGAGGCAGGAGGATCTCTGTGAGTTTGAGGCCAGCCTGCTCTATATAGTGAGTTCCAGAACAGCCAGGCAAACACATTGAGAGCCCACCTTAAACAAGCAAACAAAAGGAAAAAAAAGATAAAAGAAAAAAAGGAAGTACTTTGAGTTATGTCTAAATAAGTGCATTTATCTGTAAAATTTCATCAAGCAGAGCCTAAATTTTACTATTATTTTTAGGGGGTGATTTGCCATGGCATGCAGGGGGAGGTCAGAGGACAGCTTTCAGAAGTCAGTTCTCTCCTCCTACCTTAACAGGGGTTGGACCTAAGGTTGCAGACTTACGTGGCGAGGGCCCTAACTTGATGATCCGTCTGGCTGGACTCCGAACATTATGTTAAAAGTTTGTGTATTTGATATGGGGAGGCACTAACAGAGTGAAAAGAAAGGAACAGTGCAGCTGGGGGGGGGGGCAGAAATGAGGAGAGAGACAGACAGACAGACAGACAGACTTGCATCCAGAAACAAAAACAACTGTCAAGAATGTGGAAGACTGAAGTCTCAATGCTGGAGTGTGGGTTATTCACTTTGGGATTACTTTAGAAAACTGGCAGTGTCTACTAAAGCTAAACTGGCAAATATCCTCTAGGCATGGTGGGCACACACCTATAATCCAACATTCAGGAGACTAAGGCAGGAGGATTGCTAGGAGTTCATGGCAGGTCGGGGCTATATACTAAGTCCTAGATCAGCCTAGGCTGTGATGTGCCTTTCTCGGTGTCCATGGGTCTTGAAATCACATTTTAAAAAGTAATTATTAAAAGATTAAGCTATCTTTCAGTACTCTTTCCATACTACAGCAACGACATTCTAAGGCTGAATTATACTAAGTGTGTATTAACCCTTTCAGGTGTGTTATGAGACTAAAAATCTCAATATTCATTTGTCACATCTTAATAAATAAGTTGAGGCCAGAAACGTGAAATGAGTAACATTTTATAGTTTTCCAGAGTTACCAGCAGACCTCAGTGCTGTGAGCCCTGCCAGAGTAAGCTAGAGAAAAGCTTGGCCAAGGGCCAACAGCTTCACCTTTTTGCTGAGATTCATGGTCTCCATCTTAGCCTTCAGCAGCTTCATCTTATTCATAGTTATTGAATTTTCAATGATCTGTTGCCCAGAAGGAGAAGGCTCAGCTTCTTCGTCCTCATCTGCATACAAGTTATACAGAGAACCACCACTGCAAGGGAAATGATAAGTACTTACACCATGCTTGATACCTGCTGAGCACTCAAAGTCCTATCTACAGTAGCAGCTACAGACACTACCTGATGTGAAACACTAGCTTTATTTTGTCATTGTAAATGAAAAACATTTTGAAACATTTCTTTGCCCAAACTGGTCTCAAATGCGGTACCTAGCTGAGGATGGCCTTGCTCTCTCTCTTCTGATCCTCCTGCCTCCACTTTCTGATCGCTGGGATTACAGGTGCACGCCACCCACACCAAGTTTTGTATAGTTCCAAGGACTGAATTTCGGATTCTGTACATGCTAGGCAAGTGTGCTCCATATCGAGTTACATATGCAGCACATTCAAAACACATCTGGGGTTAGGGACACAGGGCAATGTGTAAATTGCTTGCCTTGCAAACACAAGTACTCAAGTTCAGGTCCCCAAACCAAAGGTAACTAACTGGGGAAGGAAGGGAGAAGCACATACCTGAGCTCACTGGTCGTCTGGTCTACCCTGCCCATAGAGCTTTAAGCCAATGAAAGACTATCTCAAAAAAGAGGGTGGACTCTCCCCTCCATATCCTTCCCTCTCTCTACTTCCCAGAGATTATTCTCTCCCCCTGCTGAGTAGGACTGTAGCATCCACACATAGATGCAATCTTCTTTGAAAAGGTAAGGGGCACAATTCAGATATGGGAGGAGATAGGGGAGAAGTGCAGAGGGTCAGGAATTTGAAAGCAGGTGTGTAGCAGTGGGGGAGGGGGAATGGGGTAGTCACTAGGAAGTCCCAGATGCCAAGGACCCAAGAGGTTCCCAGGACCCAATAGGGAGGACGTTAGCTGAAAAACCCAACAAAGGGGAGATAGAACCTGTAGAGACCATATCCAGTGGATAGGCATGGCTCCCAGTTAAGGGATGGGGCCACCCACCTACCTCAAAAATATTAATCCAGAATTCCTCCTGTTGAAAGGAAATGCAGGGACAGAGTGCAGCAGAAACTGAAGGAAAGGCCATCCAGAGACTGCCCCACCTAGGGATCCATCCCATCTGCTGACACCAAACCCAGACACTATTGCTGATGCCAAGAAGTGCTTACTGCAGGAGCCGGGTGTAGCTGTCCCATGAGAGGCTCTACCAGATCTTGACCAATACAGATGCAGATATACACAGACAAACATTGGACTGAGAGCGGGGGGCCCCAATGGGAAAGTTAGGGCAAGGACTGTAGGAGCTGAAGAGGTTTGCAACCTTATAGGAAGAACAATATCAACCAACCAGAAGCCCCAAAGCTCCCAGGGACTAAACCACCAACCAAAGAGTTCACAGAGGGTACCCATGGCTCCAGCTGGATACGTAGCAGAGGATGGCCTTATCTGGCACCACAGGGAGGGGAGCCCCTTGGTCCTGTGGAGGCTTGATGACCAGGATAGGGGAACGCTAGGCTGCTGAGGCAGGAGTGGGTGGGCAGGTGGGGGAGCACCCTCATAGAGGCAAGGAGAGGGAGGAGGGGATAGAGGGCTTGTGGAGGGGAAACTGAGAAGGGGAATATCATTTAAAATGTAAACAAATAAATAAAATAACAATAAAAAAAAAAAGTGGACAGCTCCTGAAGAACAAACCTGAAGTGCACTATGGTCTCTGCATGCAAGGGCACACATAAACCTACACTAACACACAAGTACACACACACACAGACATACGCCCACATGCGCACACACACACACACACACACACTTCTTAGGAGAAAACAACTGGGAAAGCGCTGCATCACTGCTTAACACTGCTGAGCTGCTCGAAGGACAGTCACGGCAGCGCAAGGACAGCACTGCTGGCTCTGCTCTGGGTGCTTGCTCTACCGGGCACTCCTCACACACTGTTTCTTTACAAAAACATACAAGGTAGATATTATATCCCCTTTTATAAATGGAAAACTGCAAAGTGATGGGCCAATACCATGGCTCGGGGAGAAAGGGGCTTGCCACTAACCCTGATCACCTGAGGTCCGTCCAAGCACTCATAGGGTGGAAAGAGAAAGTTGTCTTTTATCTCCAGAAGTGTGCAGTGGTATGCACATCCCCACCCCCAGCACTAATGAATGAAATGTAAATAAAGCCCAGTGTTGATGATGCAACCTTTAATCCCGGCACTGAGGAGGTGGAAGCAGGTGGATCTCTGTAAGTTTGAAGCCAGGCTAGTCTATATAGTGAACTCGAAGCCAGCCAAGGCATCATAGTAAAACCCTATCTAAAAACAAACAAAAAAACCCTAATGTTTTAAAAATAATATCTCTATTTATTCTTTGTATTTCAATGTATTTTGATATTTTGATTCATTACTCTCCCCCAACTCCTCCCAGATCATCACTCACCTCCCTATACATCCAACTCATGTTCTCCCGCTCTCAAGAGACAAACAAAAGCCATGGAGTCCAGTTTGTGTTAGCCTACCAGGGAGTGTGGTTAATATACGTGCTTGTGTTAGCCTACTGGGGAGTGTGGTTAATATACATGTTTGTGTTAGCCTACCCAGGAGTGTGATTAATATACGTGCTTGTGTTAGCCTACCCAGGAGTGTGGTTAATATACATGTTTGTGTTAGTCTACCAGGGAGTGTGGTTTATATATGTGCTTGTGTTAGCCTACTGGGGAGTGTGGTTAATATACGTGCTTGTGTTAGCCTACTGGGGAGTGTGGTTAATATACATGCTTGTGTTAGCCTACCCAGGAGTGTGGTTAATATACGTGCTTGTGTTAGCCTACCCAGGAGTGTGGTTAATATACGTGCTTGTGTTAGCCTACTGGGGAGTGTGGTTAATATACGTGCTTGTGTTAGCCTACTGGGGAGTGTGGTTAATATACGTGCTTGTGTTAGCCTACCCGGGAGTGTGATTAATACATGTCACTCCATTGAAGGAAATGGATTTTCCCTCTCCCAGAAGCTATTTGTTGTGAATAACTTCTTGGTTAGGGTGGGCCTTCTCAATGAAATGTACACATCCAAAGCTTAAAAGCTAACACTCACATATGGAGACCATACAGTGTTTGTCCTTCTGGGTCCAGGTTACCTGACTCAGAATGCTTCCAGTTTCATCCATTCATCTGAAAATTTCTTAACTACATTTTTGCTAATGGATGAATAATATTTCATTCTATAAGTGTACCACATTGTCATTGTCCATTAATCAATTGGTGGACATCTAGACTGTTTCTAATTGCAAGCTATCATACAAAAATCAGTGACTATAGATGAGGAAGTTTCTCTGTAGTAAGACGTGTTATGTTCAAGAGCTAAACAGCTGGATTTTGTGGAAAATCTATTTTCAGCTTTTGAGTAACCTCCAGACTGACGTACTTCATAGTGGCTGTACTAATCTGCGTGCCTACAAGATGTGAAGATGTGTTCCCCTTTCCCTGCTTCTGCTGGTATTTGTTTTGTTAATCTTGACCATTGCGACTGGGATAAGATGAAATCTTAATGTAGGTTTGTGTTTCCCTGATGGCTAAGGATGTTGAACACTTTTCAAAGTGTTTTTCAACCATCTGGGCTTCATCTTTTGAGAACTCTCTTTAGATCCGTACCCCATCTGACCTAAACATCTAGGGGTGTTGGTTTTACCCTACAACGTTCAGATGGGTAACTGATAAAGAATTCTCCCCTCTGTGGGCTGCCCCTTCAAACATGGTGTCCTCTGCTGTAGAGAAGTTTTTGTTTATGAGGTTCCATTTCATCTTAATGCCTGTGCTATCAGGGTCTGGGTCATAAAGCCCTTTCCTGTGCCTCCATGTTCAACCTTTCCCCCTTTTTCTTCTGTCAGGTTCAGGAGATCAGGTCTTATCTTTGGGTCCTTGGTCCATTTGAAACCCAGTTTTGTACAGGCTGGGAGAGAAACGGCAGTTTCCTTCTCTGACATACAACTACTGTGCAGTATGGCCAGCACGATTTGTTGAAGATGCTCTTTTCACCAGTGTATATTTTTGGCTTCATTGTAAAATATCAACTGTCCTTGGATGTCTGGAGGTCTTAAATTCTATTCTATTGATCAATGCCTCTTTTTTATTAAAAATATTTTGTAGGAATATGGGTGTTCTAGCTGAATGTCTGTCTACACCACATGCATGCAGTGCCCTTGGAGGCCTAAAGAAAATGATGGATCACCTGGAAACAGATGGTTGTAAGCTACTGTATAGGTGCTGGGAATCAAATCTAGATCCCTTGGAAGAGCAGGCAGTACTCAACCACTGAACCATCTCTCCAGCCCCAACTTGCTGCTTCTCTTTCTTTCTCCTCTCTCTCCTCTCTCTCTCCCCCTCCCTCCTTCCCCCTCTCTCTCTTTCTTTCCCCCCCTCATTCTGGTTTTATTTCTGTAGCTTTGTAGTACAACTTAAAATCAGGAATGGTGATATTTCTGTCAGTTCTTTTATTGTTCAGGATTGTCTTAGCTATCATGGGGCTTTATATCTATTTAATATTATGTGAAATTTATTTTTCAATTTCTGCGAAGAACTCTGCTGGAATTGTGAATGGCACTGCAATGAATCTCTAGATTGCTTTCATTTTCACACTATTAATACTACCAATCAATGACCTGTGAGGTCTTTCTGTCTTTCTGGTGTTTTCAATTTCTTTCTTCAATGTCTTAAAGTTTTTATTAAACAAGCCTTCCATTTCCTTAGTTATTACATGATGTGTGTGCATGCTGTTGTGAAAGCTGGTTTCATTCTAAGCATCTTTGTCACTTGTACATGAAACAAGTATTGATCTTTGTGTGTTGTGTGTCCTGCTATATTGCAGAATGTATTAACATCCGCAGACATTCTCTGGTGAGTCTTTGGGGTCTTTTACTTATGAAACCATTTATTCTGTAAACAAGGATATTCTGACTCCCTCCTTTCCTATCTGCATCATCTCCTTCAGTTGTCTTCTTCTAGTTAACTTCAAACAATAGTCAACAATGACTTAGTGGAGATGTTTTGTTTAGAATGATGTTGGCTGTGGACTGTTGTAAACTATTGATTTACATATGTTGAACCACCCCTGAATATCTGGGATGACGTTAACTTGATCATGGTGGTACTCTGTTTTGATGTGTTCTTGAATTCTGTTTCTAGCTATATAAAAGATACTGGTCTGTAACCTTTTATTAATCTTTTAAGTATTTGGCCTTTCTATCAGGGTATTAGTGACTTCATAAAAGAAATTTGGAAGTACTCCTTCAATTTCTATTTTGCAGAATAATTTGAGAAGTATTGGCGTTAATTCTTTGAAAAGGTCTTATAGAAAACTACTGAATCTACCATCCCTGCATAGTTTTTGTTGGGAGATTTTAAACTAAAGCTCTATCTCACATTATGGTTGTTTATATTATTTACTTCATCTTGACTTAATACTGGCAGGTTGTATATATCTAAAAATGCATCCATTTCTTTTAGGTTACCAGTTTGGTGGAATAAAGATTATTAAACTATGGCCTTATAGTTCTCTGAATTTCCTAATTGAATGTTGCAACATCTTTCTTTTCATCTATGATTTTACGAATTTAGATCTTCTCTTCTTTTGTTAATTTGACTGAAGAACCATTGGTATTCTTTATATTTGTTTGCTTTCAAGACAGGGTTTCTCTGTTAACAGTCCTGCCTGTCTGCCTGCATCTTCCTCTTGAGTGCTAGGATCAAAGGTGTGCGCCACCATGCCCAACTCTCTTTTTTTTCAAAGAACCAACTCATTTTTATTTATTTTTGTATTTTAAAAATCTGTATTGATTTCAGCCCAAGTTTTGAGAATTTCTTTTCATCTAATTTTTGAGGATGTTGATTCTTCCTGTTTTCTAAAGCGTTCAAGTGTTTAAGTTATTAACGAGATCACTCCAATTTAAAAAAATTAATTTATGAGTGTTTTGTCTGCACATATGCATGTGTGCCACATGAATGTCTGCTACTGGATGTTGGATCCCCTGAAAATAGTCATTAGGGAATTAAACCTGGGTCCTCTGCAAGAGCATTAAGTGTCCTTAACCTCTTAGCTATCTTTCTATCTCTCTGCAACAAAAACAGGCATTTGTACTAAGAATTTTGCTGTTATGATTGCCTTCATGGCGTCCCATAGATTCTGATATGCAGTATTTTCATTTTCATTCAGTTTTAGGAAGTTTTACATATCCTTCTTGATTTCTCCCATTGTCCAACTTGTATTCAGTATGTTGTTTGGCTTCTGTGGGTTTGTGTACATTCTCCTGTTTCTAGTGCTGATATCCATAGTGGTCAGACAGGCAAGATGTTACTTCAGTTTTCCCAATTTTGTTGAGACTTGCTTTGTGTCCTAATATGTGGTCAATTTTGGAGAATGTTCCATGTACTGCTAAGAAGAAAACTCATTCTTTAGTGTTTGAGTAAAATGTTTTCTAGACCCATTTGATTTATGATATTTAACTGCGGTTTATCTGTTTTTGTCTGGATGACCTGTCTACTGGTGATGGTTGGTTACTGAAGTTACTCACTCTGACTGTATTTGGGATAAATGTGTGGTTTTATATCTAAAGGTGTTTCTTTTATTAAATTAGATGCTTCTGTGTTTGGTACATAAATATTTATACTATCTTTTGGTGAATCTGTATTAGAAGAGTCTCCTTTGTCAGCTAGTACAATAGCTGCTCCTGCTTGAGATACCTTTCTCCACCCTTCTACCCTAAAATGCTGTCTTTTATGTGAGGTGCTTCTTGGAAGAAACAGAAAGAGGGATCCTGTTTTACAATTCTCTTAGTTTGTAGGGGTTTGGGAGGGACCATTAAAATCTGGAGTTATTATTAGGCAGTGTTTGTAGTGTTTGTGTGAATATCTGGTCTCACCTTTGTTATTACCCCAATTACTCAGGTTGTGGGCCACCTGAATGATGGTTTGGTGTCCTGTTTAGTATTTTTGTCAGCTTGAGGCAGGCTAGAGTTACCTGTAAAGAGGGAACCTCAACAGAGACAATGCCTCCACCAGATTGGCCTGTGGGCAAGCCTGTAAGACATTTTCTTGATTAACGATTTATGTGGGAGGGCACAGCTCACTGTGGGCTGTGCCACCACTGGGCATTGGTCTTGGGAACTATAAGAAAGCACATTGAAAAGACCATAAGGAAGAAGCCAGTAAGCAGAGTTCCTCCATGGTTTCTACTTCAGTTCTTGCCTCCAAGGTTGGGCCTTGAGTTTCTGCCCCAAATTCCCTCAGTGATGGAGTGTGAAAGTTGTAGGCTAAAATAAACCCTTTCCTCCCCAAGTGCTTGTAGTCATGGTGTTTGATCACAGCAATAGAAATCCTAACTAAGACACTGTGTTTTCAGTTTTGGGCCCCTCTGTGATTCCAGATGAGATTCTGCATGGTCCAACAGGAGCAGTGGGTAGGGAAAGGACTGGGTTGGATTATCTCTAACTGTACTTCTGGGTTGGGATCCAGAACAGTAGGTTGGAGGCTAGGAATTGAGGCTATAGGAGATCCTTCCTTGAATTTCCAGTTCAGATTCCACATTTGGATTTCAAATTGTCTCAGATTTGTGCAGTAGGGTGGCTGACAATATGGCAGTTGGGGGAGATGATTGGCTCTGAAAGGCCCTAGTTGAAATGAAGTTTTGATTCAAACTCCAGCTCAGACTCCAAGCAGTCTCAGATCTTCAGGGTCAATTAGAGCAGTTGATTAGGTGAATGGGGTGGAGAGGGGAGCAGGGGAAAGAATGACACATGCAGACACTGACTCTGACTCAATGTGTCTAAGTAGGACTTGGGTCTGCTTCACCAGGGCTCGGTAGTGGACAGGCTGGCTCACAGGAGGGGCAGGTAAATTGACTCTGAGTACCTAGCTAAAGATCTGATTCCAACTTGGGTTCAGTTCCCAAGGAGTTCCAGATTGACAGCAGTGGGTTAAGAAGCTGAGGCAGAAGGATTTCTATGAGTTCAAGGCCAGCCTGGTCTACAAAAGAGTATAAAACAGCCAGGGCTACAAAGTGATCCTTCTCTAATTTAAAAAAAAATTAAACTTGTTTTAAAAAATAAGAGGTTAAGTCATTTGGCTCAAGACCAGAAAGACAGTAGGTATTAGGCCTCAGATCCAAACAGTCAACGTGTCTAGTTCCAAAGCTAAGTTTCCCTGTTACTTCCTGTCACAGCATCATGCATGACAATGCATAACAAAATTAATATATGTGACAACTTTTGTCTCTATGTCAACTAACCTGAAAATGAAGGAACGTGAAGATTTCTGTCAGTTTACCTTGTGAAGTCAGAAGGAATGAATGCTCTAGACTTGATTACTGTGAAATTTTAACTCTAAATATTTTTTCTGCATTATGGTTTTTAATTTTACTCTTTAAGGAATATTCTAAGCTGTTTCTAACACAATTCTATGGTCACCAAAAACACACTCTCCTGTGGAATGTATATACTAAGAGGAATATTTTATAAGATACATTTTAGAGTATAAGACTATTTTTAAATTCACCTCATTTTTCAAATTATCTTTTTGGAGGGAAAAGGATTGGACCACAGTCTCCCTCCGATGCTGCCCTGACTTGTCTGTAGTTCATTATGTAGACCATTTTGGCCTCGAGCCTTTAGCAATCCTTCTGCCTGTTTCCCCAATGCTGGGGTTACAGATGGGAAGCAGAAAAGGGGTTTCTCCACACCGAGGTCAGCGTGGCCTACGTAGGGAGTCCTAAGCCAACATCAAGGCTACACAGTAAATGCTGGGATTACCATGTCTATTAAAGAATTATGTTATTATTCTCTCAACAATCATAGATTCATGAGATCAGCTAGAAGTCAATCATTTATGCTCAATGGGAAAATACAACTAGACTAAGATAATATATAATTTGAAATAATTTATAATTCCCTAAAAATCTATATATTTAATATTCATTGTTTAAAGATTTAGCTTTTCTTTTTATCCATGTGTATGTGATTGGGAGAAGGTAGGGTAAATAACATGCTGGAGGGTCTGAATGGAGGCTAGAGGTGGGCACTGGATCTCCTGGAGCAGTCATAGGTGGTTATGAGCCACCTGATGTGAATGCTGGCAACTAAATCATGGTCTTTTCTCTTAGAAGAGTAGTAAGTACTCTTAACCATGATGGTATCTGTCCAATCCCTACAGTTAAATACTCTAATAGTCTCTTGAATGTTAATATATAAGCATTCTCTAGACTTAATCAGATGACTAAATAACAACAGATGGACAAATGTGACATTTATTTCAACATGAATATTCATCCCAAAACCAAGTTCTAATTTGAGTTTTGCTTTTTAAAGGCAAGATCTGACTCTGTATTTCAGGTTGACCTGGAACTCACTCTGTAGGCCAGCCTGTTCTCAGCTTCCCAGGGCTAGGATTACAGACCTGAGCCACTATGAGTAACTTCCTCACTGGGATTTTACAAGGCAAGTTATCATTTAACCCTTACAGTGTCTGCTTAGATGTCTCTCTTTTAAAACAAGGAAGCATTATTCACTAAAATGATTTAAGATAAAAAATTAACATTTTGTATGTGAATGAATCCCATAATTCAGCAAAATATGGCAATAGGTCAAAGTTGGCCTACAACCTATTGTGTGGCCTATGAACTAAGTAGTTTTTCACAGTTTTAAATAGCTGGAAGAAGGTCAAAATAATTGTATTTTTTAGCACATAAATGTATACAGAATCTAGGTTTCCTGTAGGAGAGATAGAATAGCTAGCCTGTGCATTGCAGATCACTCCTCTGCACAATGCTGGAACTAACATTCCAGCCTTCCTGATGCCATGTTTGGTGTACACTGATTTTTTTTTAAGTTACAAAATTACACTGAGCATGGTGATGCTCACCAGCAGTTGGGAAGCAGAAAAAGAAGGATTTCTCCATGTTTAAGGTCAACCTGGTCTAGGTAGGGAGTTCTAGGCAACCACCAGAGCTACACAGTGAGACTGTGTTAGGCACCACTCAGCATTGCACACTAAAGCCTGGTGAGCTCCAATTACAGTGACACAGTCACAGTTATCATGTGGGATGCTGTGCAGAGTTATTTGGTACAGTCTTTTTTTGAAACACAGTCTCACTGTGTAGCTCTGATGGTTGCCTAGAACTCTCTACCTAGACCAGGTTGACCTTAAACATGGAGAAATCCTTCTTTTCCTGCTTCCCAACTGGTGGGTGACCATCACCATGCTCAGTGTAATTTTGTAACTTAAAAAAAAATCAGTGTACACCAAACATGGACTTAGAAGGATAAATATTACATCAGATAGAACTGAAATCACTAGACAATATTTTAAAAACTCGATCCCCATTTTCTTTGTAGGTCTTAAAACAAGAGGCGTCCCTCTGGCACTTTAGGCTGTTATTCCCCAACTCTTCTCAGTAGTGTGCAGTCTGAAGAAATATGGAAGTGGTGTGTACTTGGACATATGAGGCCATTGCTTCTCTCTGCTGGTGCTATAGGAGTGAATACCCAGAAAGAGGTCATTGGGCACCCTAACTATACTTACTTGAGGCCCAGGTGCTAGCTATGGGCGTTTATGGCCTCTTTTTTTCTAATTAACAATATTAGTGTGTGTGTGTGTGTGTGTGTGTGTGTGTGTGTGTGTGTGTGTGTGTGTGTGTGTGGTGTGGTGTGGAGCGAATACCATGGTGCACAGGTTGAGGTTAGAGGACAACTCTGCAAAGTCTCTCTAATCCTCTATGTGGGGTCTCAGTAGCTGACTCAGGTTGTCAGGCTTGCATCCTCAGGTGACAAATACCTTAACCTGTGAAGCCATCCTGCTGGCTCTAATGTCCTCTATTTTTAAAGCAGGGATATTCTCTAAGGTCCCAGCAGAGATGAATCGCAGTAAATAGGATATAATTTCTCTTAATTAAGATGGAGAGTGGCTTAGCAGTAGATCGTCTACACAAAGTGCTCCAAGTGTTAGGCTCAGTTCCCTATCTGGAAAGAGGAACACGCTAATACAAGCAAACCAGACACAGAAATAATGAAAAGAGAAGGAAAACTACAGTATATAAAATGTCACCACAAACTGGAATGACAGGCCAATAATACAAAGTAAAAGCAGGACTGTAGAGATGGCCAGTATGTAATGCACTTGCTGCCAAGTCTGAAAACCTGAGTTCAATATCCAAACCCACACAGCAGAATTTGCTATAGTTGTCCTCTGCCCTCCATGTATGTGCAAGTGCACACACAAATAAAAATGAAATAAATTGTTTAAAATTTTTAAATGGTAAAATTTCCTAAGAGTAAAAGAAAGAGAAAAGCTCAAAAAAAGTCAGAAAATTTTAAGAGAGAACCGGGGCTATTAGCTCATTGTGAGAGTAGCTGCCTAGCACAGGCAGAGCCCCGGATTCTACCCCAGACATGGGGGGTTGGGGGGAAAGAGTAGAAAGGAAACAAGAGAAAGGTAGAAACAAAGTCAATAACATAAATTTAAAAATAACAAAAAAGACAAAGAAAAACGTGGAACAAAATACATGCACCATTAAACAACTGGAAAAATAGTCTTTCTTTTTCTGTATACCTTTATATTCTGTTTGGTTTTTTTTTTTTTATACTTTATTTACATTTCCAATGTTTCCCCCCTTCTAGCTGTTCTCTTTGGAAACCACCTATCCCCTCCCCCTCCCCACCTCTATGAGGGTATTCCACCTCCCACCCACCCACTCCAATATTCCCACTTTGACATTCCCCTTTACTGGGGCCTCTCCTTCCCCTGATGGCCAACAAGGCCCTCCTCTGCCACATATGTGGTCCGAACCATGGGTCCCTCCATGTGTACTCTCTGGTTGGTGGTCCAGCCTCCAGGAGCATCAGGGGGTCAGGCCAGTTGACACTGTTGCTCCCTCCTTGGGGCTGCAAACTTCCTCAGCTCCTTCAGTCCCTTCTCCAAGTCCTCCATCTGGGACCTCACTCTCAGTCCAGCGGTTACTGTAAAGTGAAACTTGGGTATTCTGAACTTTTGGGCTAATATCCACTT
>JAPYYD010003278.1:0-14341 GCA_028551405.1 Uromys caudimaculatus
GTTTATTTATTCATCTAGGAATAGCCATGCATATACATATATGAATGTAACAACAATAAATAAAAAAAAATGCCATAAATTTGAAAGACAAAAAGGAGAGATATTATGGAGGATTTGGAGGAAGGAAAGAGAAGAGAGAAAATATGTACTTATAATAAATTTTTTTAAGTGTACCATTTGAAAACTCATTACTTCAGTTTAACAATTCACTTGCTGAACAATTAAACACATTTTAATTTGTTTCCTAGAAACAAACATTATGCAATGGCAACTCTGTGGATATGAGACAGTGAATGCTGAAATATAAAAACAGTAGCAACATGATTAAAGTTTAAAATTCTAGGTATCATATTCTCAGGGCATATTCTTCATTAAATACATTTTCCACAGGAAAGAAAAAGAAAATAGCTTTGATGGTTTATGCTAATATTTGAAAGTGTCTATAGAATGCAATCCTTTGGATTAAACATACAAAAGGATTTCCTCCTCCTAAAGCATATTTTCATATTAACATAGAGTTAGTGTTGAATGAGAGTCATGAACTAATTTATTTCTGTTTCTAACTGTATAGAAGTAAATGAACAAAATTAGATAATTTCATGTCCTAAAAGCAACTCTTTGGACAGGGTTCAAACGAGCTACACAAATTTAGTAACTGCCATGAAGTGGGACTTCACGGCAGAGACTTAAGAAGCCACTACAGGAAAAATCATACTAGGCACCTTCAGGAATTTGGTGATCTTCCCTTTCTTAAGTTGCAGTCGTGTAGACTCTATCTATTAGAATGTTTTATACATCAGGTGAAAATCTCAATGCACAATATCTATACAACAATGATTAGCTTTTTCACATCATAATGTGCCTAGAGCCATGAGTGGTCTGACCACAGAACTTCAGGATGGCCCCTCTGAGGCCATCTCAGTCTCAGGCTTGACTGTAGTCTCAAGCATCTCAAAAATAAAATGGAGGCATAAAAGAGGAGCTAATAAATGTTTAATAAGTAAAGGGATCGTTACTCAAGTGCAAGGACCAAAGTTTATATCCTCAGAACCATGGAAAAGCTGAGTATAGTAAGATGCACCTGTCAGCAGTTCAGATGTGGAAACAGGAGGGTCATTGGGATTTGATTGCCAGACAATCTAACCAATCTGCAAGCTCCAGGTACAGTAAGAATCCCTATCTCAAAAATGAGGCAGAGACATCAACAGAAACATCTGCATCTCGCCTATACATGTAGGAACACACACACATATATGTGTAAATGCACATGCAAGAGCTCACAGAAAGTAGAAGAGTCTGCCTCATCCCATATATATATATGTTCACAACTGGGAGATTATAACATGATCAGGGTCTATACAGACTTTCTCTTACTATCTAGACTGTGCCACTTTTTATTCTAAGTCCAGATGTGACATTGAAAATGAGACATTTTCTTAATTTTGGTATTTATAAACATTCTTGCAACATCACTTTTATGAATTTGTAATATTATGTTAATTTTATATATCTATATATATTTTCAAATATAGTAGTGTTTATTTCATATTATAAAATTGAAACCATTTAAAGCAAGCATTTGCAGTATATGTCCTATGAACTAGTCTGGTAACGTTAGAGAAAACAACCTCTGGAAAAACCTCTCTGTGCATAATCACCCTCCTCCAATACTAAAGTAACAGGTTTTATATAAATGCTGGCCTTTTCAGCTCGGGTCCTCATTCCTGCATTGCAGCTACTTTATCAACTGAGCCATCTCCCTAGACTTTTACATAGGTTTTAAAAAGATTCTCTGAACATATCCTGGTAAGATGAGGTATAGTATGGGCATTTCAGTATAAGATGTTTAGAAAAACGGTCGCAAGGGATTGCTAATTGAGGATGACATAGCACAGAGCCTTAGCTGTGCTATTTGAACAGAGGCTGAAGTTGAGCAGCTAGAAGAAGTGCATACAACGCAGCACACATTAACCATTAGGATTGCTAGCCTAGAGGCCCAACTGGTAGGTCTGTTCCTTCAAGTCAGGAGAGTCTATAATCTGCAGCTACAGATCTTTCCTGGGTCTCTACCTTCCAATCTCACTGGATGCCTCTTGCTTTGCCTATAGTTAAACTTCATTCACAATGTGGGGCTTCCTGGTTTTCATGTCCCAGAAGGGAGCAAGCCAGTGTGTGCCCTGACTTCTCAGAGGGGTGATCTTTGAACTCCAATGACCATTGCTTGTCCTTTTTATCATATACATTTAACTTAGAGAATGGAGATTTGTCTAAAATGGAAATACCACCTTTCCTCATTTTCCATATCATCACAAAATCACAAATTATCTATCTGTTAATATATTTTATGCAACATATGCATCAGGAAAAATACAAAGTGGCCAAAATAGAAAGTTTCTTTTTGCTCAACTTAGTAAGAACTCTTAACACTGGCTGTATATATTACCAGATATGCATACTTATATTTTCTTTTTCTAGATTTTTGCTCCATTTTCCACAAACTTTAGCATTGATTTTTCTCTATATAAAAGATCTTATAGACTCTAGATGTCAGCTTACTCCAGGCATAAAAATAACAGTAAAGATGTATGTACTTGATATTATCAGGCTTTCTGGAAAATGCTAGGACATCTGCTTATAGTCAATTCATCATCATTCAAAATAATGGCACACAGACATTCTTAATTTGGTGAAAGTAAATAAGTGTGCCAAGTCTTGAAATCTAGGAACACAGTCTTTTATAAGTAACATGTAATTATCAAACTGAGAAATGTTACTGTGCTCTATTAAGAAAGAGAAATTAATTCCTGACAGTTTAATAAACACTACCTGAAAATGTTATTTTTCATTTTTTTCTTTAAATTAAACACATATATATGATTCCTTCATACGGTTATTATCATTAATAAATCAGAATCCTGGGTTGAACACGCAGTTTTCTTATTTATTAACATTCTTTCCTTGGACATCTTACAAATTATTTTTGGACTCTTTTTAAAACTATAAAATAAAGATGGAAGATATTCATTGTATACGTCTTACAAAAGACAACAGGATAGAGATAGGAGACATGACTAATGGGTAAAATATTCCCATGCAAGCATGACAGCCTGTGTTCAAAACCCAGAACCTGCATAAAATAGAGGTGGGGATTATGCTGTTCAAATGTGAATTATCTCTGAAACAGAAAAGACAGAAAACTGCTGGAGATTACCTGCCAGCCCTCTCTACCAACTTGTGAGTCCCATGCCCCACAGGGAGACCCTTTCAAAGTCAAATTGTTCAGCTTCTGAGAAAAGACACTCAAGGTTGATTCTAGCCTCTTCAAGTTCATACATACATGTGCAGCTACACACACACTTGTGCACATATACTCATATATAAACAAGAGTGTTGTTCAGGTTCCATTTGTATGTGGGCTTTCTGTTGTTTTTGTTTCTATTGGACCAACCTTAATCCATAGTGAGTTGATATGAGTCTCTACTCAATGATAACTTGGTCAATGAAGATATAAAGGAAGAAATTAAAAACTTTCTAGAATTTAATGAAAATTAAGGTACAATATACTCAAAGTTATGGAACACGGTGAAAGCAGTGCTAAGAGGAAAACTCATAGCTCTGAGGGTTTCCAAAAAGAAACTGGAGAGAGCATACACTAGCAGCTAAACAGCACACCTAAAAGATGTAGAATAAAAACAAAACAAACAAACAAACAAAAAAGCTAATACACCCAAGAGGAGTAGATGGCAAGAGATAATAAGACTCAGGGCTGAAATCAACCAAATAAAAATAAAAAGAACTGTACAAAGAACCAACAAAACCAGTAGTGGTTCTTTGAGGAAATCAACAAGATAGATAAACACTTAGCCAGACTAACTAGAGGGCACAGAGACAGTATCCAAATTAATAAAATCAGAAAAGAAAAGGGAGATATAATAACAGAATCTGAGTAAATTAAAAAATATCATCAGCTCCTACTACAAAAGCCTGTGCTCAACAAAACTGGAAAATCTGGATGAAATGGACAATTTTAAAAACAAATACCAAATACCAAAGTTAAGTCAGGATCAGATAAACCATCTAAACAGTCCCATAAGCACCAAAAAAATAGAAGCAGTCATTAAAAAATCTCTCAATGACAAAAAGCCCAGGATCTCATGGGTTTAGTGCAGAATTCTATCACACCTTCAAAGAAGACCTAATACCAATACTCTTCAAACAGAAGGAACACTACTCAACTTGTTCTATGAAGCCACAGTTACACTGATACCAAAACCTCACAAAGATCAAACAAAGAAAGAAAACTTCAGACCAATTTCCTTTATGAATATCGAAGCAAATATACTCAATAAAATTCTCACAAACCGAAACCAAGAACACATCAAAACAATCATTCACCACGATCAAGTGGGCTTCATCTCAGGGAGGCAGGATGGTTCAATATATGGAAATCCATCCATGTAATCCACTACATAAACAAACTCAAAGAAAAAAAACACATTATCATTTTATTAGATGCTGAAAAAGCATTTGACAAAATTCAACATCCCTTCATGATAAAGTCTTAGAAAGAGCAGGAATTCAAGGTCCACACCTAAAGATAGTAAAAACAATATACAGCAAACCAGTAGCCAACATCAAACTAAATGGAGAGAAACTTGAAGCCATCCCACTAAAATAAGGAACTAGACAAGGCTGCCCTCTCTCTCACTATCTATTCAACATAGTACTTGAAGTTCTAGCTAAAAACAATTAGACAACAAAAGGAGGTCAATGTATAAAGTGGAAAGGAAGAAATCAAAATATCACTATTTGCAGATGATATGATCGTATACTTATGTGACACCAAAAACTCTACCATAGAACTCTTATAGCTGATAAACAACATCAGCAGTGTGACAGAATATAAAATTAACTCAAACAAATCATTAGCCTTCCTATACTCAAAGGATAAACAGGCTGAGAAAGAAATTAGGGAAATGACACCCTTCAAAATAGTTACAAACAATATAAAGTATCTTGGTGTGACTCTAACCAAGTAAGTGAAAGATCTGTATGACAAGAACCTCAAGTCTCTGAAGAAATCAAGAAATCAAAGAAGCTCTCCGAAGATGGAAAGATCTGCCATGCTCATGGATTGGCAAGATTAATATAGTAAAAATGGCCATCCTGCCGAGAGCAATCTGCAAATTCAATGCAATCCCTATCAAAATTCCAACTCAATTCTTCATAGACTTAGAAACAGCAATTCTCAAATTGATTTGGAACAACAAAACAATCCAGGATAGCAAAAACTATTTTCAACAATAAAAGAACTGGGGGAATCACCATCCCTGACCTCAAGCTGTACTACAGAGCAACAGTGATAAAAACTGCATGGTTTTTGTACAGTGATAGGCAGGTAGATCAATGGAATAGAATTGGAGACCTAGAAATGAACCCACACACCTATGGTCACTTGACCTTTGACAAAGGAGCTAAAACCATCCAGTGGAAAAAAGACAACGTTTTCAACAAATGGTGTTGGTTCAACTGACAGTCAACATGTAGAAGAATGCAAATTGATCCATTCCTATCTCCTTGTACAAAGTTCAAGTCCACGTGGATCAAGGACTTCCAAATAAAACCAGATACACTGAATCTAATAGAAGAGAAAGTGAGGAAAAATCTTGAATACTTGGACACAGGGGAAAAGTTCCTTAAGAGAACACCAGTGTCTTATTCTCTAAGATCAAAAATCGACACATGAGACCCCATGAAATTGCAAAGCTTCTGTAAGGCAAAGCACACTGTCAATTAAACAAAATGGCAGCCAACAGATTGGGAAAAGATATTTACCAATCCTATATAGGAAAGAACTCAAGAAATTAGACTCAAGAGAACCAAATAACCCTATGAAAATGTGGGGAACAGAGATAAACAGAGAATTCTCAACTGAGGAAACTCGAAGGGCTGAGAAGCACCTAAAGAATTGTTCAACATCCTTAGTCATCAATGAAATGCAAATCAAAATGACCCTAAGATTCCATCTCACACCAGTCATTATGGCCAAGATCAAAAACTCAGGTGACAGCAGATTCTGGTAAGGATTTGGAGAAAGAGGAATGCTCCTCCATTGCTGGTGGGATTGTAAGCTGGTACCACCACTTTGGAAATCAGTTTGATGAATTCTCAGAAAATTGGCCATAGTACTATTGGAGGACCCAACTATAACACTCCTAGGTATATACCCAGAGGACACTCCAACATGTAATAAGGACACATGTTCCACTATGTTCTTAGCAGCCATATTTATAATAGCCACAAGCTGGAAACAAACCAGATATCCCTCAACAGAGGAATGGATACAGATATTGTGGTACATTTACATAATGGAATACTACTCAAATCTGAAAAAACAATGACTTCATGAAATTTGCAGGCAAATGGGTGGAACTAGAAAATATCATCCTGAGTGAGGTAACTCAGTCACAAAAGAACAAACACAGTATGTACTCACTGATAACTGGATATTAGCCCAAAATTTTGGAATACCCAGGATTCAATTCACAGACCATATGAAGCCTAAGAAGAAGGAAGACCAAAATGTGGATGCTTCAGTGTTTCTTAGAAGGATGAATAAAATATTCAGAGGAGGAAATATGGAGACAAAGTGTGGAGCAGGGACTGAAGGAAAGGCCATACAGAGACTGTACTACCTGGGGATACATCCCATAAATAATTACCAAACCAGACATTATTGTGGATGCTGGGATGTACTTGCTGATGGAAGTGTGATAAGCTATCTCCAGAGAGGCTCAGGCAGAACCTGTCAAATAAAGAGGCGGATGCTTGCAGCCAACCATTGGACAGAGGGAGGGGGTGTTCTGGATGGAGGAGTTGGAGAAAGGACTGGAGGAGCTGAGGGGGTTTGCAGCCCCATGGAGGGAGCAACAGTGTCAACTGGCCAGACCTACCATTGCTCCCAGAGACTGGACCAGCAACTAAAGAACACACATGGACGGACCCATGGTGCTGGCCGCATATGTGGACATCAATGGGAGGAGAGGTCCTTTGACCTGAAGGTATTTGATGCTCCAGTGTAGGAGAATGCTAGGGAGGGTAGATATGAATGGGTGTGTGGGTGAGTGGGGCAGCACTCTCATAGAATCAGGGGGGAAGGGACAGGGTGTTTCTGAAGGGAGACCTGGAAAAGGGAAAACATTTGAAATGTAAATAAAGTAAATATCCAATAAAAAATATAAAAAAAATAAAAGAACAGTTGCTTATCATAGGTTGCCTACAGACAGAGTCTGTTTCTTTTCCAATTTGTATCTGCATTGACTTATGGTCGATTTCTCCACTGGAATACAATGGAAGTAACGCTGCCCATCTCCAGATCTAATGTTCTCAGTGACAGAGACACCATGTGAAGATATTCTAAAACATATCAGTCTTCCACCTGGCTGATTGAAGCAACATACATGGGAGTTAATCTGTTAGACTCTGAAGTGTGAGCTTCCCTTCCTCCAATATGACTACTATTTAGCTGTCAGAAAACATAAAAAGCCAGCCTACCACAGCAAGAGCAGCTTGTGTTCCTAACATTCAAACTCATGGAATGTTACAAAATAGATGCTAGCTATGCTCTCAGACAATGTGGTACTTTAATGCCTAGTAACAGGTTCTTGGAAGTGTGTGTCATCTATCTGTTGAGTGGTAAATGCAGTACTGAAGCTCTGTATAGCTCACTACCAGGTACATGGCAACCACTTAATATTTAACATTAAGTTATCACACTGAATAGTCGAACTGTGGAAGGAGACCCATCCAATGCAGAAATTGCTCAGCAACACAAAACTGCATGCCCATATTTTACACTTTCTCTCCTTTTCCATGACTGCACCTCTATTTGTGTTCTCACAGAATGTCTACCTATAACTGAACACTCTGTAGAATTAGGCTGAGGCCTCATGTGCTTTTCCTTGAAGATTGTGTAGTATAGTGAAGTACAGATGTTCTTTGGAGTGAAGACAGACTGGATTTGGTAGCCAACTCAACCAATTACTGAATAGATTAGTGACTGAAGAATAGAGCAGGAACAAAGGTAAAAGATAAATGTGATAGGGCTTATAACATGGCTCAGTGGATGAGTCTCTTGTCCTAAAAGCTTAAAAACCAGAAACAATCAGATCCCAGAACCTATAAGAAATTAAGGCAAGAATAAAAGGTGGCATGTAATGTCAGTCTTTGAAAGGCAAATTATTTAAATAGACTAGATGATTAGTGAGTTGTGGATTAAATGAAGAGGCCCCCAGCTTCATGAATCGAAGTTGAGAGCAATTGAGAAAAACACTCAGTGCCAACTTTGGGCTGCTGAACACACATACATAACCATCTGCATAAAGACCTATACCTTTAGGTATGTTGACAAATACACACACACACACACACACACACACACACACACACACACACACAAGATTAATATCAGAATCCAATATGTATAAAAACTAAAAATACCTTCCAACAGAGATGTTTGTATGGGAGAAAGCATGCAAGAACCAAGATTAGGATCTAGAAATATGGAAGGTGTGGAAAATACAAATTACCCCTCAAAGATCAGAGTCTTAGACTCTTATGCCCAACACCACAAATTTCTGACCCTTTCAGCAATCTGTTTCACTGTTCCTCTTATTAGTGTTCTATTAATAAATGTCTCTCTGTATTATTCACCATTCAGGTGCCCCTGTTCCAAATTTTGTTCCAAGACACATAAACTTGCAAATCCCAGCAGATACCCTCTGTACTATGATCCACGTCTTTAACACTGTAATTTAAATTTCCCAAAGACAGTATTAGAGTACATGTAGTTTATTTAAAAGGTGAAAATTAGAGGAGAAAGGGTGTGTGCTTCTTAAAGAAGTGTCAGAGAAACTAAGATATATTCAAGTTTGGGTGGCTTTGTTAGGATTTACATTTTTGTGAAGAGACAACATGGCCTCTATAAGGCCACTCTTATAGAGGGCAGCATTTAATTGGGGCTAGCTCACAGGTTCAGAGGCTTAGTCCATTATCATCATGTTGGGAAGAATGGCAACATCCAGGCAGGCATGGCTCTGGAGAAGCTGAGTTTTACATCTTGTTCCAAAGGCAGGAAGAATACTGTCTTCCAGGCAGCTATGAGGAGGTGGGTGTGTCCCACCCCCAGAGTGACACACTTCCTCTATCAGGGCTACAACTACTCCAAGAAGGCCATACCTCGAAATAATGCCACTCCCTAGGTCAAGCATATTCAAAGCACCACATTCCACTCCCTGGCTCCAAAGGCTTGTTCAAATACATAAGTCTATGAGGGCCATAAGCAGCCAAAACATAATGCAAAGCACGTTTATTTCAACCTCAAAAGTCCCAGAGGCGGGGAGGGGGAGGGGACACGGGGTTTCTAAAGAAAAGGGGAATCATCGGAAATGTAAATAAAATATCAAAAAATAAATAAAAAAAAAAAAAGCTCTGCTCAGAATATTTAAAAAAAAAAAAAAAAAAAAAAAAAAAAAAAAAAAGTCCCCAAAGTCTATAACAGTCTTAACAATGTTAAAAGTCTAATGGTTATAGTCTTTTCTGAGATTCATGCAATTCATGTAATCCTTTATAAAATCAAAATCAAAAAGAAGTTCATATATTTCCAACAGTACAGGATATACATTACCATTCCAAATGTCACAGTGAGGAAATATTTGACAAAAGCAGGTTAGGAAGCCAGCTGGGCAAATTCTGCACCTCCATGTAAAAGCATTCTTCAGATTTACAACTCCCTTCATCTTTGTTGACTATAATGGCTTTTCTATTGGGCTGTTTCCACTCCATGTTAGCATCTTTCCTTTGCAGTTATGCCACAGCTCTGGTATCTCAGTCAACTTAGAGTATCCAAGGCAACTTCAACTTGACAGGTTCTTATTCCGATGTCTAGAATCCATACATGATCTTCTGAGCTCTTTTTAAAGGCCTGGGTCAGCTATCTGTCTCTGCTCTTTATAGTACTCTAGGATCTCCTTGACTCTATTCCACTGCTACTGCTGCTATTCTTGGTGGGAATTCTATAGTACTGGTATCTCCAATATGCTGGTGCTCCTTTTATATGTGAAACATATATTTTGTATTTTTCCTTCTAAGCTTGCTATGCTTAATCAAAATATTCTCGATGAGAGTAAACTAGAAAATCAAGTCCATGTTGGACTTTTTTGAGACTTCTTTTGTCAATAAAATTATTATGAATCTCTCTACCTTACCCTCAGTCAGATTCTTCAGACAAGGGCATAAAGCAACATCATTCATCACAGAAAAAATATAAGAACTATCTCCACAGTCTTTATCACTCTTAGCACCAATGTCTTCCATGTTCCTACTAGGATAGCCCATTAAGTCCCACTTAAAGCATTTTATGGCTTTCTGAATCCAAAGTCCAAAAATCCATATTACTCTAAATAAAAACATGGTCAGGCCGACCACAGCAATATCCCAATCCCTGGTACCAACTTCTGGCTTATGGTTTCCATTGCTGTGAAGATATAACATGACCAAGGACAACATTTTATTGGGGTTGAATTACAGGTTCAATGGTTCCATCCATTATCATCATGGTTCGAAGCATAGCAGGTCCAGGCAGACATGGTACTGGAGGAACTGAGAATTCTATATCTTGTTACACAGGCCAACGGAAGAAGACTGTCTTGCAGACAGTTATAAGGAGGTTCCTAAAGCACATTCCCACAATGGCACACTTCCTCTAACAAGATCACACCTATTCCAACAAGGACACACCTCCTAATAGTACCACTCCCTAGGCCTAGCATATTCAAATCATCACAATGCAGATGGGCTCCTACCAAGAAAATAACAAATAACTGTCTTAGCATTCACCATATATACTATGACATTTTGTTAGCTCTCAAGTTACATAATAAAAGATTGCTAAGAAACTTTTTTTTATTCTCCATTCTTTTTCTCTTTTGGTAAGTGAGGTAAGTAAGACTTCTTTGTAGGTGACTTATATGGAATTACAATAGGATAAAATAAAAATGAAGCTATTCAGATTGCACAGGGGATTAACATGTTCTTCCCCTGTAAATCAAATTTCCATTGAGATTCCTGTAAAATTGCTTCTTTATGGCAGGAAGAGAGAATGTCTCCGTGGCTACTAATTGGTCTGGGGATTTTGCTTCCCTGCTGATGTAGACTTCATTTGACTCCTAGCTGAAGAGATCTTGTCTTCTCATTCCTGGAAGATATCCCCTGCCTTCCTATCCTGCCTCAAGATAAACTACAAGAAGTTGTCCTGGCTGCCTGGGATCTGGATTGCTAGGGTACCCTTTTCCTTACAAAGCTGACACATATTTCATAGAGTATAGATGTACAAGCCTGAAATTACCTGGAAAGCCCTTGTTAAAAGACAGAGATCAAGGAAGCATGGAAGTTGCTTATTTGACAAGTTTTCTTTCAGGCCCCGAGACTAAAGAAATTATTGTTTTGTTTATCAACTCTTTCATATTTAAGCATTCAGTATTGTATCTCTCACATACTAGGCAATGTGCACAAAACCACTCAACAAGGCCCATCTATAAAGTAACACATGTTCTCCAACAAAGCACCATTTAATCCAACAATGTCACACTTCCTAATAGTGCCAAGTATTAAAACCACCACATCCTACCCCTGGAGCTCATAGGCTTGTCAAAACACATGAGTATCTCAAAAAACTATGAGTCTACATAGCTTTAGCATAATGCAAAATACATTTACTCTAACATCAAAAGTCGGTAACATTCTCAACAATGTTTAAAGTTCAAAGTATAAAGCCTTTTCTGAGATACATGCAATTTCTAAACTGTCTTGACTGCAATCCCCTATATAATTAAAACAAAACAGCAGATGATACGCATCTGATATATTAAGCAAATGATAGGCATTACCATTCCAAAATGTCATAGCAAGGAAATACTGAGTTAAATGAGACTAAAAAGCTGACCTAACTGGGTCAACTCCACACTATGAATCTCCATATCTGATGTCCTATTCCTTTCAGATTTGTGACTACAACACAATTGTTTCTCTTATGCTGGTATTATTCCATGTTAACAGCTTTCTTTGGGCTAGTATTCCATGGCTCTGGCATCTCTAACATCTGGGAGTCTCTAGGAAAACTTCAACTTTACAGCTTCTTGTTTCAGGGTCCCAGATCCATACATGATCTTTTGGGTTTCTCCAAAGGACTTGAGTCACTTCTTTAGCTCTACTCTCTGTAGCATTCTAGGTTCTGTTTGACTTGTATCCACTGCTGCTAGTGTTCTAGAGGGTCATTCCATGGGACTGATATCTCCAACATACTATAGTCTTCCATTGCAACTAGATTTCACCAGTAGCCTCTCATAGGCACTCCTTTGCATGACCCTTCCAGTCTTTGGTCATCAACTGCAACTGAAACTACACCTTCACCAATAGCCTTGCCTGGCATCTCAGCTGTTTTCTATGAACTATTCATGCCTTCGAAATCATTAACACTGGCCCAGCCAGAGGCCAGTGCTCCTCCCGGTTTGGACCTGTGCTGAGAGCAGAGTCTCTGCTCTGAATTTCAACAAACTCAGCCCACACCCCAGTTGCAGCTCAACTTCCCAATTATTCTGACATATCCAGGATCACAGATAAGACCCCACACCCCACCCCAATACCTGATAGAACCAGGACCCTCAGACCTAGCTGGGACATAGATACCCTACCCAGTCAGAGACTCACACTTCTCATTTGCACCTGTACCTGGAGAAGAGTCTCTGTTCTGGATCTCAACAACCTTAGTCAACAACCAAGTAGCAGGGCAACTCCCCAGATGTTCTGACATATCCAAGATCACAGGAAGAGAGGATCACAGGATCACAGGATCATAGGAGGGACAGGATCCAGTCAGAAACAGTGAGGCCAGTTAACACCAGAGAAAATCAGATGGCAAGAGGCAAGCACAAGAATATGAGCAACAGAAACCAATACTACTTGGGAAAAACAGAAACCAATTCTCCCACAACAGAAATCTGGGAATGTAAAAACATACCTATAAAGAAAGATTTTGAAATAAATTCTCATTGCAACTTTCTTAAAGAAATATAGAAGAACACATGTAAACAAGTAGAAATCCTTAAAGAGAAAACACAAAAACCCCTTAAAGAATTACAGGAAGATACAATCAAACAGGTGGAGGAATTGAACAAAACCATCCAGTATGTAAAAATGGAAATAGAAATATTGAAGAAAAAACAAAGGGAGACAACCCTGGAGATGGAAAACCTAGGAAAGAAATCAGGAGTCTACGTGCAAGAATCACCAACAGAATAAAATATATAGAAGAGAGAACCTCAGATGTAGAAGATACCATAGAAGACATAGACACAACAGTCAAGGAAAATACAAAAAGCAAAGAGCTCCTAACTCAAAACATTCAAGAAATCCAGGATGAAATGGAAAGACCAAACCTGAGAATAATAGGTATAGAAAAGAGTGAAGATTCTCAACTCAAAGGGCCAGAAAACATCTTCAACAAAATTATAGAAGAAAATGTCCATAACCTAAAGAAAGTGATACCCAAAACATACAAGAAGTCTACAGAACACCAAACAGATAGGACCAGAAAAGAAATTCCTCCCGTCACATAATAATTAAAACAACAAATGCACAAACCAAAGAAAGAATGTTAAAAGCAGTAAGGGAAATGGTCAAGTAAAATATAAAGGCAGACCTATCAAAATTACACCAGGCTTCTTACCAGAGATTATGAAAGCTAGAATGTCCTGGGCAGATGTCATACAGACCCTAGGAGAACACAAATACCAGCCCAGGCTAGGATGTGCACCAAAACTCTCAATTACCATAGATGGGGAAACCAAGGTATTTGAAGACAAAACCAAATTTAAACATTATCCACTAATCCAGCCACACAAAGATTAATAGAAGTAAATGTCCAACACAAAGAAGGAAACTGCAGCCAAGAAAAAGTAAGAAATTATTTTTTTCAAAACAAACCAAAAGGAAGAGAATCACACAAACATAATTCCACTTCTAACAACAAAAATAACAGGAAGCAATAATCATTGGTCCCTCAACATCAATGTATTCAATTCCCCAATACAAAGATATTGGCGAGCTTGGGCCACAGGGCTCCACAGCTGATCAACCCGGGATAACAAGAGCCAGGAGTGGGCCAAGGACACGCCCCACAGCTCACCAGGCACGCAGAAAAGCCCCTAGCGGGGGCAACGCGTCCACAGAGCTCACTGACTCCGCCCGCTTTCCGCAGGCCACAGAGACTGTCGGTCAGCAGCTT
>JAPYYD010003279.1:0-14340 GCA_028551405.1 Uromys caudimaculatus
TTTCTGGTGTGTTGGGGTATCCAGGGCTTGCTGTGGTAAGAGAGCTTGGTTCTGATGGTGCAGAGTACTCCTGGTTTCTGTTCTTTATGTTCTTGCCCTTGCCTTTTGCCATCTTGTTGACTCTGTTGTTAGCTGATCTTACTCTGTCTGGTTGTGGCTTGCCCCTCCTGCACGTCTCTGTGCCAGTACTCCTTGAAGACCAGCTCTCTCTGAGAGGTGTTTGGGTTTGGAGAGCTGTGGCACCAGGTCTGATCTTGGTCCTGGAATTTGCTGACCTTCAGTCTCTGTGGCCTGCGGAAAGCAGGCGGAGTCAGTGAGCTCTGGCGCTCCTGTTGCCCCTGCTAGGGGCTTTTCCGCGTTCCTGGGAGAGAGAATTTTCTCCCAGGGCCGCTTGTCTATGGAATCCTAGTGTCCCAGGCAAAAGTTTCCTGCCTCAGCTGCCTGCTTTTGGGATCCAGGGGGGTTTCTAGGCCTGCCTACCTCGGTCCCTGTGTCTCGCGGGTTCGGGGCAGTACCTGGTGAGCTGTGGGGCGTGTCTTTGGCCCTTTCCTGGCTATTGCGATCTGAGAGGGATCTTTGTCCCGGGGCTGATTTGCTGTGGAGCCCTGTGGCCCAAGCTGAGGTTCCCGGCTGCCCTCGATGTGTATTCTTTGGTTGGTGGTCCAAACTCCAGGACGACTGGGGGGGAGGTCAGGCCTGTTGACGCTGTTGCTCCCTCCATGGGGCTGCAAACTCCCTCAGCTCCTTCAGTCCTTTCTCCAACTCCTCCATCTGGTACTTCACTCTCAGTCCAGCGGTTACTGTAAAGTGAAACTTGGGCATTCTGAACTTTTGGGCTAATATCCACTTATCAGTGAGTACATACCATGTTCCTTCTTTTGTGACTGAGTTACCTTGCTCAGAATGATATTTTCAAGTTCCATCCATTTGCCTGCAAATTTCATGAAGTCATTGTTTTTAATAGCTGAGTAGTACTCCAATGTGTAAATGTACCACATTTTCTGTATCCATTCCTCTGATGAGGGACATCTGGGTTGTTTCCAGCTTCAGGCTATTATAAATATGGCTGCTATGAACATAGTGGAGCATGTGTCTTTACTACATGTTGGAGCATCTTCTGGGTATATGCCCAGAAGAGGTATAACTGGGTCCTTAGGTAGTATTATGTCCATTTTTCTGAGGGTCTGCCAAACTGATTTCCAGACTGGGTGTACCAGCTTCCATTCCCACCAACAGTGGAGGAGTGTTCTTCTTTCTCCACATCCTTGCCAGCATCTATTTTTTAATTTTCAGTCTCTCTCTTTTTTGATCTTGTTGAAGCAGATGAATTCTCACATTTCCAGCATTCTCTCAGATATCTTCCTACCAATATCACAGTAGTATGTTTTGTAAAAGAGCATCTTAGTATGTTTAAGAAGCAGTTTGGGTTTGTAGGGCCCACAGATATAGTCTTAAGGCTGCCCAGATTCTAAAATCTCCTGAATGAATGAACTCTATCTTTTTTTCTTAGTCCTGTAATCCTGAATTTAATTTTTGATTTACATCTCTGTTTCTAGGCTTTTCTTTGTGGATGTATTAAGTTTTTGAAAAGCATTTTGCATCAGCATTGAAGTAGTGTGCTTCAGAGGAGGAGAAGGAGAATCTGGAAGTCTACAGTAATAAGAAATGTATAACAGTGATAACAGGATTGCAGAAAAGAACAGATTCAATGCCAATCTAAATAGAATCGGGCCCATGCTTGAAGCTGACCTGAATACAGACGAAATAAAGCATGATTTGGTATTGATTAGCTAACGTCTCTAACAGGAACCTGACAGAGGATTAAATATTTGCCAGATTAAGCCAAGTAACACCCAGCTAAATGGTAACTGTGGGTATTTGCCATTGCATTGTTGTAAGAAAATTATACCCAACTTTAGAATATATGCCAAAATTATAGAAAAACAATAGGAAATATCCCATCAAAAACAACTGCCTGCCACACATCCTAGACTCAGAATGGGGTGTTACGATTTATGTAAAAAATATTTGAATAAAAGATTTATTTTTTTGTTTATTGCCATATCTGAAGTCTTAATGAATGTCTTAATCAATTTGATCTTAGTAGCTCTAAAAGAAGACACTAGAATGATATATACTACTTTTTAAGGTCTAAGGTACAATATCATTAATTGTAATGAGCATCATGAAACATCTGATTAACATTACTAACAGAAAATAGTGAAATAGTGAAGTACACTTGATATATGCACTCTGTAGAGAGAGGCTCTGGTTGTTTTAATATTATTGTAGAAGAGTTTAAATATTTTTAAAATATATATTCAGAAATTATCTTGTGACTGTAAGAAATAGTTTGATTACAGACTATAGGAGAAGCGGCAAGTTTAGAAATCTCCCACTGAGAATAAGTCAGTATGAAATAGGACATGTGTCTTAGGTAAAAGTAAGGATATAAAAACATATGATGGAATCAAAACTAATCTTAAGAGTCAGACAAGAGCTTGCTTAGACACAGAGGGAAGAATGAATTTCATGAAAGATGGGGAAACCAAGTAGAGAGATTCCATTTAAAGCATACCTGTCATAACCTGAGGCAAGGGAACAAGCTGCCTCCTCCATCCATCACTTACCTACACCAAAGACAGGGATCTCCTCAGACAAAGCTGTTAAGCTACGCTTGTCAATTTTTTAAAACACAAATTTCTTTAGTGGGTGTTTTGTTCTATTTATTTTGCAGTTCTGAAGTTCTAACCCAAGGATTTATACATATGAGGCAAGCACTTCTATCAATAAGCTGCATCTACAACCCTCTATTTTAAGAAGCACATACTCCATATTTTAAAAGACCTTTCTATAGAAAGGAACACAAGCCATAAAACTGGTTGCTTTACTGATATGTCATGGGTCATAATTTTTACTGTCTCTGATTATGAGATATTCCTGTCTTTTTTTTTTTTTTTTTTACATAATATAGTATTCCAGAGCATTCTATGCTTTCAGCATGGTCTTATTCCCACACTCCCCATCTTCTTGCTTGAGGATATAAAAACCTCATCTAAAGAGTATCCTGAAGCATGAGCTTGCCCCTTTTCTGATCATGGGCCCAGAAACATAGGAGACTGACTGAAAGTTTCTAATTCTTACAGTTCTTAGTCATTCTTGTACTAGCCACCAGCCAAATGGCAAAGAGGCTCAGTACCTACTGCTTATCTGTGACTTGATGAACTCCTAGAACATCTCATACTGACAATGGACCACAGCAGTTTATTCTTTACATTGATATCAGGGATTGATCTTATTATTTTTAGTTATTTTGTTGTTTAGTGATTGTCTTAGTCAGGGTTTCTGTTTCTGCACAAACATCATGACCAAGAAGCAAGTTAGGGAGGAAAGGGTTTATTCAACTTATATTTCCACATTGCTGCTCATCACTAAAGGAAGTCAGGACTGGAACTCAAGCAAGTCAGGAAGCTGGAGCTGAGGCAGAGGCCATGGAGGGATGTTACTTTCCAGCTTGCTTCCCCTGGCTTGCTCAGCTTGCTTTCTTATACAACCCAAGACTACCAGCCTAGAGATGGCACCACCTACAAGGGGCCCTCCCCCCTTGATCACTAATTGAGATAATGCCTTACAATTGGATCTCATGGAGACATTTTCTCGAGGAAGGCTCCTTTTTCTATGATAACTCCAGCTTGTGTCAAGTTGACACACAAAACCAGACTGTACAGCGATTTAAATGAAATAAATTCAAATTATAATTAATTGTGAAAGAATGACTATAAAAAAGAGATGCAAATAGAATCTGGCATTGTTTACAATGGATAAAATCTGCTAATATTGCAATTCTGTTCTTGGATGTCTTCTTCTCTTTGCCTGCGCTGTCATTTTTTCCCTTGTAATTTACACACTCTTGTTTCCTCCTCAAAGCATACTTCATTTAAAGTAAATGAGTTTTGTAACATAAGACTCCACAGTTTGGCTTCTTTTTTAGGCACAAGAATTAAGGATTATTCTTGATTAATACCAAAGAAATGCTGACAGTGCTATGAATATTAGTGGATTGATATGAAAATAAACACAAAATACCTAGAAAAATAAGCATCACAGTGCATGAATTTCTTTCTCATCATTCCCCCACTAACAACAGTACTCAATGAATACTACTAATCAAGAAACAAAGAAAAGAGATAAAAAATACAAATGACATTCATAGTTTTAAGAAAGAAAGAAATTCTAAAATCTCTGTTCTGAAAAATGAATATTTTAGTGTAGAGAGGCAGATGTGATGTAAATAAATCAATAAAGCATAATATATGCTAAATGGTAACATATGTCAAGAAAATAAACAGATTAAAAATAAGAATAGACATACACAGGCTGGGGATCATCTTGCCTGATAACATCTTGACTAGCAGTGAGTGAGCTTAAAATTATAAGGGAAACATGGAACCACCAGAAGGCTAGAAGTAGTCCTGAAAGACCAAAGATTCTTCTATCAGCATAGTGACCGCAGTGTCACTGCAATTACTTCAAAATATTTCTGTGAGGTACCATTGACAATTGAGTCCTTAGTAACAAGGATCATGCTTTATTCATCCTTGAATATTGCCAGTAGAACATGAAGTGATTAGCGTTTGATGTTCAATGGGCAATAGGATGGAAAACAATCAGTTCAATGTGGCTTTCCTAAGTAAACTAAGTTCTGTTAGCTGACTTGGTCATTGGGCTAGGAACTCTGTGCTTTAACTTGCTTGGGCTTTTTGAAGTATGTTGCCAAAACCAAAAACAAACAAACAAAAAAACTGCTAAATAATTGTTCTAGGACATTTATCCTAGGGAATTCTTTAGCTGCAATATTGTGGCCCTCCTTTGCCTTTAGAACGATATAAATATAAACTGCACATCGTTTCTCATACTTGGGAGAAGAGAGAAAATAGTCATTGATAGTTATGTGGTTCATCACTGTAGCAGGTTTGGAAAACACTGGATTTGGCAAACGAAGGGACTAACATCTTGTTTTTCAGAAAGAGGATTTGGCTACCAACCCTGTTCACTCGGTGAAGGCAATTCCCAAGATGAGTTAATAGGTGTAACAAAAGGAAAAACAAAACAATACAGTTTTCCTAATAAAACTGCACCAACATATGCAAAATTGGAGTGTCTATGGCTCCAATTGAAGAAAGGGCCATTGGGAAAAAATGTGCCATACACATTAGAAGAATGAATGTTAAACAACAATTTAAATATAAATAGATTTTTATTTTTCATATTTTTTATTTATTTATTTACACTCCAGACTTCACTTCCCCCATTCCTCCTGACTGTTCCACATCCCACTCCTCCCACCTACCTGTTGTATAGAGTGAGAGCTTTCACAATGACTTTTCAATTCAAATACACCGTATACATTTGCTCACTTTCACAGCCAATTGCCATCTCCCCTCCTCTCCCCATTCCAGCCCATGTTTTCCTCTTCCCAAAGAGAATCCTCTCATTTCTTCTCTCAGGCTGTGTGTGTGTGTGTGTGTGTGTGTGTGTGTGTGTATGAAAGAAAGCGAGAGAGATAGGAAGAGAAAGGAAGGAAGAGAAGAAGGAAGGAGGAAGAAAATAGACTGTGTATGTCTGTGTGTGTATGTGTGTATGTCTGTGTGTGTGTGTGTGTGTGTGTGTGTGTGTGTGTGTGTGTGTGTGAGACACCTAGGTTCTACTAATGAGGTGAAACATGTGATAGTTGCTTTTGTGACATCGGCATACTTTAGTTAATATGATGACGTCTGATTCCATCTAGCTATTTCAAATGGCAAACTTTCGTTCTCTTTTATGCCTCAACAAAAGCACACAAGCATGTGTTCTGAATTTTAAACCACTCAATTATAGATGCCATGGTTTGTTTCAGAGCTTGGCGACATTATGTGAATAAGGTCATGATAAACATGGATGAGCGGATAGGCAGGTGTCCTGGTAATATACTTTTTAGTTTTCTTTAGGTATATCCCAAGGAGTGATATAGCTGAGGTATCTGGTAGGTGTATTTTTAGTTTATGTGAATCTTATTTTTATAGCTTATTCAGATTTTCATAATGGATGAATGAGTTTTTTATTCTCATCAGGAAGATTCGGGTTCAGATTCTCAATATGCAATCTCTTCTTAGCTTCATGTGTTTGAACACTTGTTTTTTCAGTTTGTGATTCTGTTTGGGAAGGTTACAACACTTCCTTTCCTTGCTGGTGGAAGTATATTACAAGGGTGGGCTTTCAGGTAGTTAGTGCCATGTCCTGTAGGCACTCTACTCTTAGAGTAACAATGTGATGTGATAGGTAGTCACAGTAATATTACTACCGTGCCTGTCTTTCATAGTGATGATGGACTTTGTTCCCTCTGGCAGTCTAAACCAACGTAAATTGTACTCTCCTATGTTGTTTTTGTTAAGGTACTTTTATCACAATGACAAAAAAAGTTTCAGTGTAGTTTTTATATCCATTTCCCTGAGGGCTGTGTATATAAAGCATTTTTGCATGATTTAGTGGCCATTTGTATTTCATCTTTTGAGATGCATCAGATATATAGTTGACAAAAGAGTCCTCCCATCCTGTAAGTTATCTCTTCACTGCTATTTAGTTGTATGCCCAGCAAGATGGCTCGGTGGATAAAAGCAGATGACAACAAACACAACGCAAATTCCATTCCCAGATTTTACAATGGAAGGAGAGAGGGAAATATTGACTTTTAAAAGTTCTACAAACACACACGTGTACACACACACACACACACACACACACACACATACATTGAATAGAGACCCAGGAGAAGAACAGCAACAGCATCAAACAGAAGGCCTGTGCTTTCTCTAAGTAGAATCAGGAAGCAAATTGAAAGAATGATTTTAAAAGGTAAATGTTTCTTTTAATTAACTGAAAACAGCAGAATCATAAGTAATTCAAATGTCTCCAAAGAGAAGGAGAGAGTAAGAGGAAGACACTCAGATGCACAAAGTCAGAGTTTCTGTATCACAAGAACTGAGAATACAGACCCAACTTATTCCTACCCTGAAAGAAAACTTAAAAAATGAAAAGGGCCTAGTAACATATATATAGCATACCAACTTTTGGTTTACAAAGATTGGCTAAAGTTTGGAAGACAACCAGATAGATGCAGGATAAATAACAGGTAGACTTCAGATGTCTGCCCTGCAGAAGGCCAGAGAGCACTGTGATGAAGCCTTAGAACATGTTAAATATCATAAATGCTGAGGTAAGAGACAGCTCAACACCAAGGGTCCTTGTTGTTCTCCCAGGAAATCCAGACCCAGTTTATGATCGCTTAGAATTTTATCTCAAGGTGATCCAATACTCTCATCCGGTCTCTGTGACACATACACAAAACATACAAAGTAATAAAATATAGTTTAAAATCCACTTAATTTTTTTGTTCTTTATAAGCAGGAGGGAAGACATCTTTGGAGATATATAGGATTGTGAATAATGACACTAATAAATGATCTTAACCGAAAAGTAAAATGTTGATTTATCTCTTAGCACCCAGAGCCTGAGATAATAATTTACAATGTTAGAATGAAAATTGTAATATCAAATGACTTAATGGAATTTACTTTGTTGTAACAATCACTCATAAGTCAGTTCCTTCTACATCCCCATCAACTTTTGTTCAGTTCTACATTTTCATACCTGAAACTTAATGTATTATTTAGTTACTTGTGCTTTGTATAATTCTTATTCACGAAATAACTCTTGAGCATACTTTCTGAATCAAGATAGCAGATGCAATTTGTTTGGTGAGCTGATAGAAACTGAAAACATAAGTAGTGTCTTTATTTTCAGATACTTGATTCTAACAGTCTATGCAGATGAACTATTAGCTCATTTGATCAAAGTTCTGGGTTTTGTTTTATATAATTCTTCCAAAGTTTTGTTTTAAATTCTGAACAATAAGAATTGTTTTAATTTTACAGCAAATAAATATACTTTATGTTTTTCTTAATAATTACAATTCATGCTGTGTTACCTAACCCATTGTGCATCCTTGGTTTTAATTGAGAAATAATAAATCATTTAAATGTGAAATTATTTGTCTTTGTACACCTTCTTGAATCTCAAGACATGTTGTGCTTCAATAATTAAGATGAAGTTGGCACATAATTGTGTAAGGGCACACAAGAAAGTGTATTTTAAAGCTATAACAAAGTTATTTAGATGTTACTTACAATTTATAAAGTTATATATTATTTTAATACTTTAGTACATGCATTTTCAAAGTGAAAATTATTTAAGCTCATAATAAGCTGAAAAGATCAATATTTTAAAAATTCTGTGTGTATTATCTCAAATAAAGTGAAAACAGCTCTTGAAATACTAAATATAAATTATCACTCTTCACTTAAGTATATGTATATTTTAGTTTTAAATGTGGTATATCAGATTGTAATGGACTTAATAACCAAAAGAACCTATTATTATTATTATTATTATTATTATTATTATTATTATTATTATTATATTTTGCTTTAAATTCAACTGGATTTGCTTATCAGATTTTCTCTTACTTGAAACAGTATGTCAGCCCTGGGTATTAGTAATAGTTCACCTTAGATACCTTTAAAGTATTTGACTCTTAATTGATTTCAATAATGTCTGTGAAATAATACAGAACTTTCCTGGTTTCTAAGTGGTAATAGTCTTAAAAACAGTGAACGTGTAAACTATGTTTTATGCAAAAAATCTGTCCTCATTTTAAAAGGTATTTTATTCCTGTGTGAGGCTTATGGTGAAGGTAATTTTACTGTTATCTGCAGGTAGTTGAAAAAGAGCTATGCCTTTTTTTATATGAGATACTGTTACAAACAGACCATCTGAAAGACCATGGAGTACTTAACATCTGTTGTATGTGTGAAGTGGCATGAGATCCACAAATACTATAATCAAGGAATATGTAGAAATAGCACACAGATGAGGTCCTTGATCATGTAGTATATTGTATTTGTGGAACCATTAGGTGAACAAATTAACTGAGATAATAAGTATAACTGTGGACCTATGAGCAAGTAACTCAGCAAAAGTATATTTGGCCTAAAGGGAACACCTCAAATATCCCTTCCTTAGTCGGTGTATGTATTGTGCACCAGAAAGTTCCTAGACTAAAAATAACAAAATTAAACCATTAAAATAGATTCACAAAAATAAATGTTACAAGGAGGTCTTCACTTCTGAAAGAGACAAGGTTTTCCATGGTATTCACGTAATGTGCACCTTTTTATGGATGTAAAGCATTTGTTTTACGTGTTCATGAAATGAACTTTAATTTTATAAACTTGTAGAATGTTGTCCTCCAGGCATAACTCAGCACTATAATGGGACCATTAACTTTCTGTCATGCTGGTGTGTGGATTGGGTATTGTAATACATCGTTAATAGTTGTTGGATAAGAAACTATACTTTTCCTCCAGGCCTGTAACTGCCCATATGTTACCCATGCTTCCATAAGGAACCCAATTAACCTCACTGACTCACTTTGGGTTCAGTTGTTTCTTTGTGTCTGTCCTTTTTGCCTTATTTGGGTTGAGTTTAGGCCTTCTTAAAGTTCACAATGCAAAACTTGTAGAACTGCTTGACTCTAAGAAAAATTCTGAAATTGAGCTGAACAGGTATGTTTCTGGCCTTGCTGCTATTTGCTTATTTTTGAGAGGGAATGTCAGATTACTGCTTAGCAGGGAACCCTCCATATCTCTGTTCCAGCTAGCTGGGAGCCAGGTTTAAAGAAATGTGCCACCAGACCTAGCCTGGTGGTTTTTAGTAAGAAAAAAAGTATGTCATTTTGCTGAAGAAATCATCAAGTCACTCAGCTCCTACTGTCAAAACACAAAATATATATTAATTCACTTCAGTAGAAGACAGTCTGTAAGATGAGTTTGAACTTCAAGCTGATTTTACTGAACTTTGAGTAAGGTAAGATAAAGAAAGTCTTCTGAGGTTCTTCTGAATATATTTCTTTACCTATCAGGCTCTAGATTTTATATTCTACTTAAAAGACTACTTGGCAGAAGTAGGAAAGGATATCCCTCTTAGTCTTGAGAGGCATCAATGGTTATGACTCTGTTTCAGTCTGAGTTAGCAATTGTATTGATGAAAATGATACTGGTCATTGACTTCCCCAATACTACAACCAAGAAAAATCATCTGGGAGTGGAGGCAGTGATAAAATATGGCAGGAAAGAGAAGGGAAGAGACGGGAAATACAGAGGTATAAAAGCTTAAAATATAGAGGCTCATTTTGAACCTTGAAAATTATAGTCATTAAACCTACTTCTTAAATTTTTACCACTACATATTAATTATACACAAAATGGGTTTTGACATTTTCATACATATGTATGCATTTTCATAATATTCATCCCAGTTATCCTCTCCTGTTCCCCTCCCACACTTGTCAGTTCTCTTCTTCTTCCCAACTAGTTCCTGTAGGTAACCCTAATTAAAGTCATCAAATCACAAAATAAGTCTGTACTTTGATGGTAATATGTTTAAATGTATATTATGTTATCCGATTTCAGATTGTTTCTATTCAATATATGATCATAAGTTTCCTATGAGATTTATTTATTTTTTTATGTGTATGGGTACTTTGTCTGCATGTGTATCTGTACACCACATGCTTGTAGTACTCAAGGAAACTAGAGTATGCATTGGATCTTCTAGGGCAGGATTTATAGACAATAGTGAGCAGCCATATAAGTACTGTGAATCAAACACTGGCCCCCTGTAAGAGCAGCTAGTAGTTTTTGTATAAGAATTGCCATCCATTGAAATGTCTGCTATGACAAGGGATCACAACCAAAAATCTTGTAGGTTTCTGTGATCCTGCTGGAAGTTGCTGGAAGAAAGACACACCTTTAATCCAAGGAGATAGATGCAAGCTGTTCTCTGAGTTCAAGGGAGGCCTGATATAGAGCAAATTTCAGGTAAAGGAAAGGTTAGGTGCAAGCTTCATGGTACACAGATTTATTCCCAGCACTCAGGAAACAGAGGCTTGTTCATTACTGAGTTCTTCCCAGTCAGTTGGGAGTCAGTGCAGTAAGTGCAGTACATCAGTATTGAGTTAGTTCCTGGGTTCATGCAGTACAGTGAAGGTCACCAGAGTCAGTTGAAGTCAGAGAATAAGAAGGACTCAAAAGATTGGAACAAATGGCCAGAGTTAGTTTGAAGCCAAGCAGAGTAATATTTTTGAGAAGCCAAGAGAAGTCATATTGAATAAGTCAGCTTGTAGAGGAATTTGAGCCAGAACAACTGAGTTGAACCAGCCAGCCAGAGTTCAGAATGAAATAAAAAGCATGAGCATATTCGTCAGTAAGCCTCTGTGATGACAATTACATCTGGCAAATAAAAGTTACTTTTACAGTTCTTAAACTGTCTCTCCAGCCCTGAAATTTCTTTCTATATAGGCTTTGCTTGATATTCAAAATTTTTAATGCTTTAAAACTTTATTTCTCAAGCCGGGCAGTGGTGGCACACGCCTTTAATCCTAGAACTTGGGAGGCAGAGGCAGGCAGATTTCTGAGTTCGAGGCCAGCCTGTTCTACAGAGAGTTCCAGGACAGCCAGGGCTACACAGAGAAAGCCTGTCTTGAAAAACCAAAAAAAAAAAAAAAAAAAAAAAAAAAAAAAAAAAAAAAACTTTACTTCCAATTCTACTTCAGAGATTTAAGAAATGCTATATAGTGTGATACTTCCTAATCAGTAAAGCATACTGCTAAGTCACTACATTTCAAATTGTAGAAATTTAAAATATTAGTCCTAGAAAAAAGCACTCAGCTGATTTACACCTGATCTTTAGCTTGAAGAACTGTCCTTAAGCTACAAAGTATATTTTCTATCAGGAAGTAAGTCCTATATCACAAATGAACACTTGGATTTTATCAAAAGTAAATAGGCTTTGCATTGACAAGAATGTTATAAGCTAAAGAAAAAACAAAAATATAGGCAAATAAAATCAACAATGTTAGAAAGAGAAAAAACTCTGATATGAGGTGATTGGAGTGAGCAAACTTTCGAGAGAGATCTCACACCATTCAAGAGTCAGGCAAGACAAAAAGAGAAACCATAAAACATAGAAGATTTTTTTCTTTTTAAGAGATGGGTAGAGAATATTACATTTAAAAAATTCTTTCTTAGTTTTACAATGCTGTGAATAAATATCATGATAGAATGTGGATTTGGGTTTCTAGGTTATTTTTCATAATTGATATGGAAGACAATGCAGTCACTCAAAGCAGAAACTTGAAGCAGAAACCATCGCAGAAATACAGACACCCCAACCTGTGCCTGCCAAGTCCCCTTAAAACACACCAAGCTGTATCATATCCCCTGAACTACATTTTCTGGCCCACAATTCTGCATAGATTTCTGGAGGCCCAGGGACACAAGCTAAGACCCTGCCTCCAAATCCTTGCCTGCTAAGTACCTTTACAATACCCCTGACCACAGAAAACTGTGCTCCACTCCCTAGGCTCCATTTTCCTGACCACAACTCCACCTGATTTTTGAGAGTCGACTCTGGCAGCAGATACCACAGAGGCAAGGTTAAAACCCAAAACCCCAGAGGCCACAAAAATGAAAGGGAAGATACTTTACTGGACCTAAAGACTCACTAATCATCACAACTGCAGGCCCCTCAGGCCAGATAACATAGAGGAAAGAGAAACTGAGGGTAACATTTTTCAAAAACTGTACCCATGCAACAAAAATAAAAATAGAAAACAGCATCTAGGCTAGTATAAGAACATAAAACAAACAACAACAACAACAACAACAAAAAACACCTGGGACAATACAATATCACCAAAGCCCAGCTATTCTCCTACAGCAAGCCCTGGATACCCTAACACAGCTGAAGCACAAGAAAATGACCTTAAATCAAATTTTATGATGGTAATTGAAGCCTTTAAAGAGACAGTTAATAAATCCCATACTCTCCAGCCTTAAATGTAGCAGAGGATGGCCTTGCTAGGCATCAATGAGAAGAGAGGTCCTTGGTTCTATGCAGGCTGTGATAGATGCCCCAGTGTAGGGGAATTCAAGGGCAGGGAGGCAGGAGTGGGTGGGTGGGTGGAGGAACACACTCAAAGGAGCAGGGGGAGGAGGGATGGGATAGGGAGTTTCTGATGGGGGGGAAACCAGGAGAGGGGATAACACTTGAAATGTAAATGAAGAAAATATCCAATTTAAAAAAAAAAAGAAATACAGGAAAATGCAATCAAATGAATGAAGGAGATTAATAAAACTGTTCAATACCTAAAAATGGAAATAGGAGCAATAAAGAACTTACAAGCTGGCAGAATCTTGGAGATTGAAACCCTATATAAGAGAAAAGAAACTATAGACACAAGCATCACCAACAGAATATAAGAAATGGAAGAGAAATCTTTGGCATAGAAGATAAAATAGAAGGAATTGATATATTGGTCAAAGAACATGTTAAATCTATAAAGGTTCATTCAGAATATTTGGAACACTATGAAAAGATCAAAGCTAACAATAGTAGGTATAGAAGGAGAAAATTCCAAGCCCAAATGTCTAAAAAATATTTTCAACAAAATCAGAGAAGAAAAATTTCCTAATCAAAAAAAGAGATGCTTATATACATACAAGAAACTTACAGAACACCAAACAGATTAGACCAGAAAAGAAAATTCTCTGTCATATACTAATTAAAACAATAAACCTAGAGAACACAGATGGACTATTAAAAGCTACAAGGGCTAATATCCACTCATCAGTGAGTACATACCATGTGCATTCTTTTGTGACAGAGTTACCTCACTCAGGATGATATTTTCAAGTTCCATCCATTTGCCTGCAAATTTCATTAAGCCATGGTTTTTAATAGCTAAGTAGTACTCCATTGTGTAAATGTACCACATTTTCTGTATCCATTCCTCTGATGAGGGACATCTGGGTTGGTTCCAGCTTCTGGCTATTATAAATATGGCTGCTATGAACATAGTGGAGCATGTTTCTTATTACATGTTGGAGCATCTTCTGGGTATATGCCCAGGAGTGGTATAGCTGGGTCCTCAGGTAGTATTATGTCCATTTTTCTGAGGGTCCACCAAACTGATTTCCAGAGTGGGTGTACCAGCTTGCAAAACCACCAACAATGGAGGAGTGTGCCTCTTTCTCCACATCCTCGGCAACATCTGCTGTCACCTGAGTTTTTGATCTTAGCCATTCTGACTGGTGTGAGGTGGAATCTCAGACTTGTTTTGATTTGCATTTCCCTGATGACTAAGGATGTTGAACATTTCATTAGGTGCTTCTCAGCCCTGCTAAT
>JAPYYD010003280.1:0-14340 GCA_028551405.1 Uromys caudimaculatus
CTGGATTTCATGGATGTTTTGGGTCAGAAGCTTTTTGCATTTTGCATTTTCTTTTACTGTTGTGTCGATGTTATCTATGGTATCTTCTGCTCCTGAGATTCTCTCTTCTATTTCTTGTATTCTGTTAGTGATGCTTACATCAATGGTTCCTGATCTCTTTCCTAGGTTTTCTAACTCCAGGGTTGTCTCCCTTTGTGATTTCTTTATTGTTTCTATTTTTATTTTTATCTCCTGGATAATTTTATGCATTTCCTTTGTCTGTTCGATTGTGTTTTCTTGCACTTCTGCTTGTTTGATTGTGTTTTCCTGTAATTCTTTAATGAATTTTTGAATTTCCTCTTGAAAGGCTTCTCGTTGTTTATCACTGTTCTCTTGTATTTCTTTAAGGGTGTTCTTCATTTCTTTCTTAAAGTCTTCTATCATCCTCATGAGAAATGATTTAAAATCTGAGTCTTGCTTTTCTGGTGTGTTTGGGTATCCAGGGCTTGCTGTGGTGGGAGAGCTGGGTTCTGATGGTGCCAAGTAGCCTTGGTTTCTGTTCCTTAGGTTCTTGCACTTGACTTTTGCCATCTTGTTAACTCTGATGTTAGTTTATCTTACTCTGTCTGGCTGTGGCTTGCCCCTCCTGCAGGCCTCTGTGTCAATACTCCTTGAAGACCCGTTCTCTCTGAGAGGTGTTTGGGTTTGGAGTGCTGTGGCACAGGGTCAGCTCTGGGGTGGAGACAGAAATCAGAAGTATCTTATCCCCAGCTGTCCCTTGGTTCCTATGCCCTGATGGCTCTGCAAGGGTCCCTCTTGGTCCAATGAGTTTGCGCAGAAGTGGCGGTTTTGCCTGTGCTCAAAGGTGTGTCAGCACTCGTGGGATACGCACTCTCTCCTGGAGCCTTGTGGCCCAGGCTGGGTTCCCCAGGAACAGGCCCCTGGTGGCCCAGGCAGAGGTCTCCACCCACAGGTGGGAACCTGAAGGTTCAGAGATTTTGTGTTCCCCGGCTTCTCAGGCGCTGGGTCCCGGCGGACCCGGGCGGGTCCGGGTGAGAGGTGTTGCCCCCTTAACCCCACTCACTGCTTTCCCAAGCTCCTGGGAGGGTAGCTTTTTCTGGCCTTCGTTGGCTATGGACTCCTGGTGGCCCAGGCAGAGGTCTCTGCCTCCAGGGGGTTTCTATGCCCGCCTACCTCAGTCCCTGTGTCTCACGGGTTTGGGGCAGTTCCTGGTGAGCTGTGGAGCTTGTCTTGGGCCCACCCCCGGCTTTTCCAAGCTGATGGGAGGGTATCTTTGTCCCGGTGCTAATTTGCTATGGAGCCTTGTGGCCCAAGCTGAGGTTCCCACGGCCCTCTTTCTTAAAGTCTTCTATCATTATCATGAGAAATGATTTTAAATCTGAGTCTTGCTTTTCTGGTGTACTGGGGAATCCAGGGCTTGCTGTGGTGGGAGAGCTGGGTTCTGATGATGCCAAGTGGCCTTGTTTTCTGTTCCTTAGGTTCTTGCCCTTGACTTTTGCCATCTTGTTAACTCTGATGTTAGGTGATCTTACTCTGTCTGGCTATGGCTTTTCCCACCTGCAGGCCTCTGTATCAATAATCCTTGAAGACCAGCTCTCTCTGAGAGGTGTTTTTTCCATGCTCCTGGGTGAGTAACTTCCTCCCGGTGCTGCTTGGCTATGGAACCCTGGTGGCCCAGGCAGAGGTCTCCTGCCACTGCCGATAGGATCCCGGGGTTTTCTATGCCCGCCTACCTCAGTCCCTGTGTCTCGCAGGTTTGGGGCAGTTTCTGGTGACTGTGGAGCTTGTCTTGGGCCCAATCCCGGCTTTTCCAAGCTCCTGGGAGGGTAACTTTCTCCCGGCGCTAATTGACTATGGAGCCCTGTGGCCCAAGCTGAGGTCCCCAGCTGCCGATGGAGCCCTTTGTGATTTCTTTATTGTTTCCATTTCTATATTTAGCTCCTGGATAGTTTGTGCATTTCCTTTGTCTGTTTGATTGTGTTTTTCTTGAAATTCCACCTGTTTGATTGTGTTTTCTTGTAATTCTTTAATGGATTTTTGTGTTTCCTCTTGAAAGGCTTCTAGTATTTATCTCTGTTCACTTGTATTTCTTTAAGGGTGTTATTCATTTCTTTCTAATGTCTTCTATCATCATCATGAGAAATGATTTTAAATCTGAGTCTTGCTTTTCTGGTGTGTTGGGGTATCCAGGGCTTGCTGTGGTGGGAGAGCTGGGTTCTGATAGTGCCGAGTACTCTTGGTTTCTGTTCCTTATGTTCTTACCCTTGCCTTTTGCTATCTTGTTAACTCTGATGTTAGCTGATCTTACTCTGTCTGGTTGTGGCTTACCCCTCCTGCAGGCCTCTGTGTCAGTACTTCTTGAAGACCAGCTCTCTCTGAGAGGTGTTTGGGTTTGGAGAGCTGTGGCACAGGGTCTGCTCTGGGGTGCAGAAAGAAATCAGAAGGATCTTGTCCTCAGCTGTCCCTCAGTTCCCAAGCCATGATGGCTCTGCAAGGGTCCCTCTTGATCCAGTGAGTTTGAACAGAAGTGTTGGTTTTGCGTGTTCTCAAAGGTGTGTCAGCACTCCTGGGATACCCGCTCTCTCCTGGAGCCCTGTGGCCCAGGCTGAGGTCCCCAGGCACAGGCCCCTGGGGGCCCAGGCAGAAGTCTCCACCCACAGGTGGAAACCAGAAGGCTCAGAGGTTTCGTGTCCCCAGGTTCTCAGGCCCTGGATCCCGGCAGACCCAGGCGGGTCTGGGTGAGAGGTGTTGCTTCCCTTAACCCCACTCACGGGTTTTCCAAGCTCCTGGGAGGGTAGCTTTCTCTGGTGCTCATTGGCTATGGACTCCTGGTGACCCAGGCAGAGGTCTCCACCCACCCAAGGCCTTTATATTAGAAGAAGCCTTAAAGTATCACAATATCTGGGCAGTTGCCTACCTCCATGCTTTCAGAATCTACTTTTTCTACTGATAACCCTAGGTTACTACTTACTCTTTACTGATGTTCCATCCGGGCCACTTTTAACTCCGATTGGGCGTCCCTCAGGACCATGTTTTTATGGCTCAGCTAATCCATGGCATCTTCTCCTTTCTCCTCTCCTATACGCTCTTCTTCCTCATGCTCTCAAATATGGAAAACTTCAACCTCCACCTATGGCATTTCTGCCCAACTATTAGCTTTTGGCATCTTTATTTGTCAATTACAATTAGCTGGGGGCAGGGTCACTCAGAGTCTTATGTGCAAACTCACTTGTCTTTGGGGAAACCAGTCTTGGGGGGGGGGCCCAAATTAGTGTTAGAATACCAGCAGCATTGGGTCAACCAACTACATTCATGTGGCTTTCTACCAGTGTGAACTCTTCGATGTGAATTAAGATCAGAACTTTAGCTGAAGAGTTTGCCCAATATGGTGCACCAATATAGTCTTTCTCCTGTGGGGATTCTCTGATGCCAAACAAGGGTGTTTGTATAGCTAAAGAGTTTCTCATGTATGCTACACTTGTAAGGTTTGGCCCCAGTATGAATTTTCTGATGTGGCAGAAGGCCGTAGATTTGTGGAAAGGATTTCCTGCATTGACTGAATTAGTAAAGACTCCCTGTGCTGTGGATTCTGTGACATTCCACAAGTTTGTGCTTCCTGCTAAAGGCTTTTCCACAGTTAGTACACTTGTGAAGCCTTTTCTAAGTGTGAGCTTGCTGAAGTGGAACAAGTCTGTGTTTGTAGCTGAAGGCTTTCCCACATCCACTGCATTTATAATGCTCTGGGGTAAGGTGAACTCTGTGGTGTTTGGCAAGGTCAGAATAATGATTAAAGCATTCTCCACAGTCCCTGTGTCACTGGCACTTGCTCTACTCTGGTGAACAATAAGACCAGAGCTTGGCTGAAGATCTTGCCACACTTAGTGAACCTGTAAGGCCTTTCTCCAGTGTGAGCATTCTTATGCCTGACAAGATGGGATCTTCTGAGGGACTTTCCCTCACTCTCACTCTACCTATATGGCTCTTCTCCAGGATGGATACTCTGGTGTTGGAGAAGCCTATTTTGTAGCTAAAATTTTCCCCATAGTCACTGCATCTGTAACATCCGTCTCCACTGTGAAAGGCAAACTCTGTTGCAAATGGACCATGCCAACAGAAGAAGAAGAACTGGTAAGGTTGAAGCAGGTTCAACCCCCACCTCCAGCAATCTCAGAATTTTGAAAGGTAGATGTGGAAGCAGCTCTCTGCCAAGCTCTGCCTGTCCTGGATGCATACCCATGGCACCCCAGTGAGAGGATCATGACAATCCATCATGTAGCATAAAAACCTGGAGGTCTCCCTGCTAATCTAGGTAGACTCTGAATGTTTAGTCAATGGACTTTTCTTTATGGGGATTTCTCTCCACAAAAGGTATTTAATCTCTGATTCACCTTCAGTAAGACATATGTTTTCACATCCATCATAAAATAAAGCAGTTTGGACAAGCAAGGATATCTCTCCTTCATCAAGGATCCCTGTGCGGGGGAAATTCTTCCTTATAAAAAGCTGTGCCTAAATCTCCTGGAGAAGGCATTTTCTCTTTTAGCCCCTCTGTACCCTCGGCATTCACTCAGAACCGAACCTGATTCCTCCCCATCCTGGGCTCAGCCATCCCCTTCCTGCTACTGGTCTTCAGATACTGGGATGTGTCCACACAACTGCTGTTCTGGATTGAGTATCTGTGTCTGATCAGACTGCAGGTCTAATTGTTAGAGATAAAGGCAAGTTAGTCCTAGCCTAATTTCTAGTTAACATAGTGTTGTGCCAGGGAAATGTTAGTGATCTCCAAAAACACACACACAGCCAATCTGATGTAACTCACAGCAGGATCTTTATTCTATTTGAGCTAGCTCCTTCCCCCCCAATACCCCATCATCACATAGGATGGTTTTGGTGGTGGTAGAGCCCTGAATGTCTGTCAGGGCAAGGCTTTATAGTAAGCAGCAAGCAGGGAGTATGTGTGTGTAGTGGCTATTCCTGATTGTCAACTTGACTGTATCTGGAGTGAACTACAATCCAGAATTAGAAGGCTCACCTGTGATCCAGATCTTAAGTCTGGAAGACACATGTTTCTGACCTGGGTCTTGGCATGGAGATCTTGAGGCATAGTGGCCATGAAAAGCTTAGGCCCAGGCAAAGTAGTAAACACCCTTAATACCAGGAGACTGAGGCAAGAAGATCTCTGAGTTCAAGGTCAGCCTGGGACAAAGTGTGGGAACATGCCTGGCATGGTGGGATGAAGCCCCATGTGTCTGTCCCAGGTGCTGCGGCTCTGGGTGGGACAGGAGACATGTGGGAAGTGGCCTTGCATCTTCCCACACAGTTGAATGGGCAGGTGGGGGCTGTGGGAAGCCTTTGCAGGCCCTGCCCATGGGTGGGGGAGGGGGCCATTCTTGGGGAACGAGTGGCAGCCATCTCCGTGGGTTCTCTAGCCCAGGACACCACAGTTGCAGGGTGCTGCAGACGGACTAGCCGGAACACAGCTGGGGTTCCCACTGAGACTGGGTTTCGGTGGCTTGGGGCACCAGGCTAGCTGCTTAGGCTTGGGTGAATGGGTACCATCTTGGAGCACTGGGAAACCTTCGGCTAGAGATTAGTTGCGGCTCCTTAATAGAGGGCCAGATCCCTCGCTTCCCACAGCGGGTCCAGATGAAGAGACAGTTCATAATTCTAAGACGTTTATTTTCATCCTGTGGAGTGGCCTGGATGGAATTGTACCCCCGCCCCTCTGGGAGAGGCGAGGCACATATAGTAACTGGGAAGGGGCGTGGCTAAGCCTCTAGGTGTCTTATTAACATGGGGATGGCTTGGGGTTGTGTGGCCACACCTCTACCTGAGGAGGAGTGGTACATGACCATAATTAGAGTCAAAAGCCTCCTGGGAGCTTTGGCATAAAGTTTTCTGGTCCCTTGTGGATTGTTCCACTGGGTCACCCAGATTTTACACCTGTGCTCAACCAGGTGCCAGATTGCCTGTCACAGATCACTGCCCCACAACAAAGCAAGTCCCAAATCCAGGCGTGGTGGTACACATCTTTAATCTGGGTCATACCTTCTGCTGGAGACCTACATAAGGACATTGGAAGAAGGAAGATTCACTCTTCTTCTACTGTGTGCCTTGTGGGACTGAGCAACTGCTAGATCCTTGGACTTTCATTCACAGCTGCCACTGACCATTGTTGGAGAGTTGGACTACAGACTGTAAGTCAACAAATTCCCTTATTCTATAGAGACTACCCATAAGTTCTGTGACTCTAGAGAACCCTGACTAATACAGTGTGTAAGCATCTAATTGGAAAGCTGTTGTGGCCTTTAACATAATTGGCTGGTATTGGGAATCACATCATAAACTTAACTTCTGTTCTTCTCTGCATTGGTGGTCATTAGGCAAGGGATGGGCTTGTAACCTGGGGTGTAGGTTTGTTGGGGGAATAGCCTGGAGACTCTGGTCTTGTTAAGGATGTAACCTGAAATCTCTGGTCTTGTTGGGGATTAGCCTAGGGACTGGAGCTAGGCTCAGGTTTTGTTGAGGGTCAACTTGGAAACTAATGTTAGGTACCAGTCTGTTTATCTGAGTTTAAACTTAGGTCAGGTTCTCTAAAATGAAGTCTGAACTTAAAAGATTTGGCATCTCAGTAGGAGTGGGATATATATGGCCAGGTAACCTGGGATACCCTCTGCTTAGCTCATGAGCGTCTCCAAAGCTAAGGAAACTGGTGAAGGAGTAACATTGTGAGAGAACCCACACTTGCTGCAGGATATCTGATCACATTGATCAGATAGATCAACTCGAAGATGGTGAAATGGAAAAAATTCTGTTTCTTGTTTTGGTGTGGCTCATCCCTAGCACAGATCTTTAATCCAAGAGCTTTCTGTGAGCAAGAGCTAAATAAAATCAAAGATAGGTCAAGAGGCAGAACAAGCAACCATTTGACAGGGAGTATATACATAAGAAAACCCAGGAAAGAGGAAGGAGAGGACCAAACCTGCTCCTGTAGGTTGTTATTTGACCTCGACTGACACGTGGGTGCATACACACACACACATACACACACACAAACACACACACAGATGCAGAAAAAATTAAAGGCAGATGTATAGGATCCCATATGTAGAAAATTCCAGGTAGGATCATGATTGTGAAGGCTGGGGAGAATGCAATTGATTTGAGTAGATAGAGACTCCCAACTATAAGGAATCTCAGGTTCCCACAAAAAACATGTCTCTGTAGTCAGCTATTTTCAAAGTGACATGTGTTTATAGGAGTTGCTGATGCAGAATGTGTGGAAGACCGTAATTTGTTACTGTGAGAATGTAGGGTTGTGTTAAATGATATTTAAAAAAAATTTATTTTAATTCTGTATGTACCGTGTCTGCATGAATGTCTGTTTACCATGAGTGTGCCTGTGTGGGGCAGAGGTCAGAAGAGGACCTTGGGTCCCATGGAACTGGAAATATACAGGGTTGCAAGCTGTCGTGTAGGTGCTGAGAACCCTTGTCTTCTGGAAGAGCTCTCAACCACTGAACCACCTCTGCATCCCAGGATGTTTTCCCCACTAGAAAGTGACTCTTCAGTCACTGGCAGTTGTGGTTAAAATAATCTACGCCAGGAGTAAAGATTATCTTAGAAAATCAGTTGTGAAATACAAAGTAACTAGAAACACAGTTATTCATTCAGTTATGCCCAATATGGTCCTGAGACAACATTATTGGTGAAATATATAAAAAGCTAGAATCTCCATATTGTGATCAAGGGGCTCTGATGTAGGGAAAGTGAGAGAGAAGTTGGTGACATATGGGTGAACCTTGGGTAGCTTGCAATGACTGTAACACATGTCCTCTTCTGGCCTCTCAGAGCACTTACCTACTCAAGTACATAACCCCTCCACATCATATAGATGTAACTAATACTAAAACAAATCTTTAAACAAATAGTTTATCTCCTGATTTGTAGGTTAAAAGAAAATTGATCTTTTTGCCCATGCCAGATCACATGGATTCATGTTTGAAAAACCATTCCTGGTTGGTCTTTACAAAATTCTAACTCAGTCTTAGATGTGATAACTCACTCTAAGGGACTGTCTACAAGCCAGTTCTGAGCTCCACTTTTATGCCTGAGAGATACCCACCTGCACATAGCATCTCTGTGTCTCATGAAGCAAGATGAGGTACATGGTACATGTACTTGCAACAATACATGGAAATGTACCTTCTACCAAAAATTGTGTGATCAGGTAATGTGGTACTGTATATTTCAGGAGCTTTCTGCCTTGGTTTAGATGTGGACTTTTTGTTGAGGTTTGGTCTTGCTATTGTAATGCTCAATGGCGCTCCCAAGACCTGGAGTCTGCACGTTGACCTGTGACTCTTTCTCAAGTTATTTCTGAGTTATAACTTAAGATGCCTACAGCCAATTGCTGGGCATAAGAGACATAGGTGAATTTAAGTTTCCCAGGCCTTGGGTTGGGGTCTGAAGAGGATCATGATGAGAAGAAGGTGCAGGAGGAAGAAGGAGAAGCCACCATGACCTAGGTGAGCCATGGAAATGTGGCCTCCAGGGCTGGCCAATTGGAGTTAAGAGCAGCCTGATGAAGCATAGTAAGTACTAAGTAGTAATTTGGGGTTATCTATAGGAAAGTAGAGTCTAATAGCATAAAGGCTAGTTATCTTCCCAGCTCTAGTGTTGATTAAGGCTTGTTGTAAATATAAAAGTTATGCTTGTCTTTTATCTGGGAACTAAAGGGTCAAAGGCTGGGTGGAAACCCTAGGTTGAGATTAAAAATTTCTACAACATATTGCTGCCTCAATGTGTAGCAAAAACTCACTTTAAAAAAAATTTATTTCAGATTCCCAACTGGAAAACACACACTGTCCTTTTAAGTTTAGGTGGTGGGGAGAATTGGTTTCTTAGCTGTGTGTTTTTTTCTGAGGCAGTGGTGGGGGTAGGGAGAACTAGGACAGATTACATGCTAATTTGGCATGTGAGATTCTAAGGGAAGATGAAGTTGGGTCCTCCAAACCTAATCAAACCACATGCTAAGGGGCAGGCTTCGAATCCAGCCTGAGGCGTCTCAAATGCTTCTCTGCTTTCTTGGAGATGCAGCTTACTCCCGAAGATGCTAAAGACCTTGCCGTGCAATGAAGCAGGCAAAGTCCTGTTACTCAAAGGACAGGAAGCAGGGCTACATGCCTTCTGAAATAAAAAAAATTATAGAGAATAAATATAAATGTAAGATGTCAATGCCATCTTAAGCAGCTGGTTTTGATATATTTATCCACAGAGATATTAATCTCTGTAGAATGGAGAAATAAATAAAAATTGATTTAAATGTATTTTAGAAGGGAGAAATAAATATCTTAAGCAACTGGGTTCTTTCAATGTGTGCTCTACAGGAATACTGGAACAGCTTAGCTTAGCACATGGTATGTATGTTGGCCTGCAAATAGGCTTCTACAGTAAATAGAAAGGAATTTAAATGAAGTTAAATATAGGGAAAATATTACTTCAATTTATGTGAAGAGAAAGGGGATATAAGTGTATTTTTCCACAGAGATATTAATCTCCATAGAAGGAAGAAATAAATGAAAATTCCTTTAAATGTTTTTTTTTTAGGATATGTGGATGAAAAAACAAATTCAGGACTTTGATCTCAATGCTCAGGAGATGAAGGCTAGGACAGTTAGGTTTCTTGTGAATCTGAAGCCAATCCTAATCTATAAACAAATCTGGGCCAGCTCAGGCTACACAGAGAAACCCTATTTCAATAAAAAATAATAACTGTTTTTTTAAACAGTTTTAAATTGTTTTAATTACCAAAATGAAGGTGATTATAAATTTGGTTACAATGGTATGACAAATACTCTGTGAGAGAGGTCAAAGTAGAGCAGGCCTCGATGGGCAGTGGTGGCACACGCCTTTCATCCCAGCACTTGGGAGGCAGAGGCAGGCAGACATCTGAGTTCGAGGCCAGCCTGGTCTACAGAGTGAGTTCCAGGACAGCCAGGGCTACACAGAGAAACCCTGTCTCGAAAAACCAACCAACCAACCAACAAACAAAAAAAAAGTAGAGCAGGCCTAAATAAAATTGATGTTGCTAAAGTGAATCAATCTATAGTTTTGATGATTTTGGGTTGTTGGACCAAGGACATGCTATTTTGGGAGAGAGGTTCTGTATTTGTGTTAATAGGAAAGAAAAAAAAAGGCTTTGGACTCCTCTCATAGTAATAAGGATCAGATTTCATAGAAGAAGGTGCCCTGAACATCTTGGCTGCAGACAGGAAGGAAAAAAATGAAGAAGACCATACAGGACAGGTCACGTGATTTGCTGACTCCTCTCCATGAGAACATCCCTGAAACTGGCTGACACATAAAAATGTGTCTAGCCAAAACATCAGCTATACATACCCTATAAATATTTTTGGTTACAGAATCCTCAAAAATCATCATGCCATCCTTTCACATGGCATGAATAAAGATTTATTACAATTTGGTTATTGACCAAACAAACTCATAAAAAAGGTAGTTCCCTTTCACCTGCTCAAACAAGGAACAAAAATTCATCCTTAACTGATCTGTGCACTTTGCACTTTGCACAATACATACAAATATCTTTATAGAACTAAATATTGGTTGTAATTTTTATAAATTACAGAATAAAACACCAAGAGGGCAGCCCTAACGAGATTCACCCTCATAGATGCTGAAATGACCTGTGGTATTTCCAGAGACTTGCTTTGAGCAGAGCTTCAGAAAGGGCTACTAATCCCTGATGACCTCGGTTCATCCAGGCTTTCAGACTGTTCCAGTCAGGACTTCAGTTAAGCCTTGAACTTTCTCAACACATAAAGACTGGACCACAGATATTGCCAGGTAGCATTATTTTGAATTAACCATTTCTCCAATTTTCCTTTGGGCCTTAAACAGGAATTATTTCTCCAAATTTAGCAGGAAGCAAATATAAGAAGACCATCTTCCCTGTCCCTTAAGTTGAGGTGGATGGTTCTGGTTGGTCATTTTATGAATTATAGATATGCTATCATATCTATAATTGTTATTATAATTGTTATGGGACAATTTGCAAATAATTATGGTTTTGGATAAGATAGAAAGAAAAGAGGGGATTAGACTCAAGGAGTTCTAGCTTTCCTTTCCTCTTCTCTATCCTTTTTTCTTAGGTATAGGGAAGGGTGTTAAAAAGAAAGACAGGGGATAGAGTAATATTATAGATATTAAACAAATAGAGATTATTGATCAAGACAGCACAGTCAGCCAACAGGGTATCAAGGGAGAGAGTCAAGAGTGAAAAAGAAGAAAAACAATTAGACAAAATTATAATATGACTCTAGTCAGTACTGAGCCTGAAGCAGCTTTTTTTTCCCAGTCTGCTTTTATGTCATTTTAGGTACATTCAAAAAAACATGATCAGTTCTTAGATCAAAGACAAAGTAATCAAGCAAAGTAGTAAAAAAGGAGATCACAGAAGATAGTAATTAAACAAAGTAGTAAACAACAGGATCACACAAGGTAATAATTAATTAAAGTAGTGAACAATGCCCCATGGTCACTGTTTCTAATATCCTTATCTGAGCCTACTTCCTTGTCCAAGCCCAGTGACAAATGCCAAATTCCTAGAAGTGGCACCAGAAGACCTCAACACCTCCCCCCCCTTTATTTCATAAACAAGTCTGCACCTGTCTTAGGTTGTTCTGACAAGACTGCCTTCCTTACCTATCTTGGAATATACATTTTCAAAAACAATGTACTTCTGTCTTAGGTTGGTAAAGGCACTGTGCAGAAAATTACCTGTTTTTGGCTGTCAGCCTGTTTGATCAATAACTCTGTCTGAGGATCTATTTTTAGTTTCGAGCCATGTATTTTGGTTGCCAACATGTTGAAGTTGTTAAAGGCAAGTTTTATCACAATGGGCAGGAATAAAAGTATTCCCAGGACAAGGAGGGCTAACATTATTAAGCTATATAAGCCATTCTTGACGCTTGACCAAGATGGAAATACTGACCTTAAGATATGAATGAAGATGATCAAGATAAAAGGAATGCCACACATTCCTTGGCTGAGTTTACTTTGAGCGTTGTATCCCTCAATTTCTCGATCTCCTTACACCTGGGTAAAATATCCAGAGAGGTGCTATAATTATGCCAAATACCCTAATATTGTCCTTGATTTTTCTTTTTTTCTTTTTTTTTTTTTTTTTGGTTTTTCGAGACAGGGTTTCTCTGTCCTGGAACTCACTCTGTAGACCAGGCTGGCCTCGAACTCAGAAATCCGCCTGTCTCTGCCTCCCAAGTGCTAGGATTAAAGGCATGCATCACCACTGCCCGGCTGATTTTTCATTTTTATTTAGCATGATACTCAAGATGACTTCTTATCCTTAAACTCTGAACCTCCTCTCCAATAGTTTGAATAGTATTATAAAGAGTGTTAATTGGTTGTTCTAGATGTCTATCTAAATCTTGAATACTCAGAACATTAGTAACATTTTTTTTGTTAAATGATTAACATAAGTAGCTGTCTTAACTTCTTGTGTCAAAGCAATTGCAAAAGCAGTGGTGCTAGCTATTAATGTAATCAAAGCTGCTATACCAGCAATAATCAACCCTACTACCCTTTTGCTTCTGCTTAAAGTGTGACTCACTTCTTCCAGTATTTGCAAGTCTTTTTCAGAAGACCATGGTCCTGTAATACTCACAGGCATAAAACAAAAGCTGGTTGATAGACCACCGTAACAGACATGGCAGATTTCAATACACTAACACATTTAGAAAGTGTACAATCAATACAACTTACATTAAATACTGTATTAGAAACCAAAGTGATTTTAACATGATCAATTAATAAAAGATTCCAATTTTAGGAAATACAGAAATGCACTCATCCTTTGTACTATTCTTTACAAAGCAAACAGAAATCCCATCACCAGTCATGGTCTTACTATAAGTTGGCTCCTCTATCCAGGGAGATCCATGTACGAGAATCCCCGGTCTGGACCACACTGCTGGATGTATCAGTGGTAGGTCAGGCACATAGGTCCAGTAGACTTCACTGTGTGCGGGAACCGTCATCATCATCAGTAAGGGAATCAGCAGGAGGGTGAGATTGTTCCATTTGTCACACCAGCCTTTCTAGCAACCACTGTACCCCTTTTCTTCCTGTGAAAAAACACAAACATGCCCTCTTCCCAATAGGAGTCCAGGGTCAGGTCCCTGCCATCGGCCTGTCATAGGATCCTTCCATTTCACTGAAGCGTACATAGTGAAAGTGTGAGGATGCCAAAGGCACTCAGCAGCTGAGCATCCATAAGTGTCCAAAATTTTTTTCTTTCTTTCTTTCTTTCTTTCTTTCTTTCTTTCTTTCTTTCTTTCTTTCTTTCTTTCTTTCTTTCTTTCTTTCTCTTTTTTTTTTTTGGTTTACCTCTGTTCTCTTGTATTTCTTTAAGGAGTTATTAATTTCCTTCTTAAAATCTTCTATCATCATCATGAGTTGTGAATTTAAATCAGAGTCTTGCTCTTCTGGTGTGTTGGGGTATCCAGGGCTTGATGTGGTGGGAGAACTGGGCTCTGATGATGCCAAGTAGCCTTGGTTTCTGTTCCTTATGTTCTTGCCCTTGCCTTTCGCCATCTGGTGTTAGCTGGTCTTGCTCCCTGCTGGCTTGTCCCTCCTGCAAGTGTCTGTGTCAGTACTCCTTGGAGACCAGTTCTCTCTGAGAGGAATTTGGGGTTGGAGAGTTGTGGTACAGTGTCAGCTCTGGGGTGCAGGCAGAAACCAGAAGGATCCTGTTCATACCTGGTCCTTGGTTCCTGTGTCCTGATGGCTCTGTGAGGGTCGCTCTTGATCCAAGAATTTAAACAGAAGTCGTGGTCTTGCCTTGCTGGAAGGTGTGTCAGCACTTCTGGGAGACCAGCTCTTTCCTGGCACTATTTGAGTTTGGAGCCCTGTGTCACAGGATCAGGTCCCTGGCTGCAGAAGGAAACCAGAAAGCCACTCCTCAGTCCCTGTGTCCTGAGGGTTCTGGGCAGGTCCCCCTCTCACAGTCTTGTCCACACTCCCTGTGCTATTTGGGTATGGAGCCCTGCGGCACAGGCCACAGGCATCAACCAGATGGCTCCTGTCCCAGACTGCTCCTCAGGCCCTGTGTCCTGAGGATTCCGGTGGGTCCTGCTGAGCAGTGGTGCTTGACTTACCTCACACCCCCCAAACCCCCACTCACATGTTTGTCCACAGTCTTAGGAGGCTTGCTCTTTGCCTGTACATTTTGGGTATGGCCACAGGTGTCATCAATAACTTTTGATTACGCAAACTATAGAAAGTTAGTAACTGCCACAAGTG
>JAPYYD010003281.1:0-14338 GCA_028551405.1 Uromys caudimaculatus
AAAGACACATGCTCCACTATGTTCATAGCAGCCATATTTATAATATCCAGAAGCTGGAAACAACCCAGATATCCCTCATCAGAGGAATGGATACAGAAAATGTGGTACATCTACACAATGGAGTACTACTCAGCTATTAAAAACAATGACTTAATGAAATTTGCAGGCAAATGGGTGGAACTTGAAAATATCATCCTGAGTGAGGTAACTCAGTCACAAAAGAACAAACATGGCATGTACTCATTGATAAGTGAATATTAGCCCAAAAGTTCAGAATACCCAAATTTCACTTCACAGTAACCATTGGACTGAGTGTGAAGTCCCAGATGGAGGAGTTGGAGAAGGGACTGAAGGAGCTGATGGAGATTGCAGCCCCATGGAGGGAGCAACAGTGTCAACTGGCCTGATCCCCGGTGCTACTGGAGACTAGACCACCAACCAAAGAATACACATGGAGGGACCCATGGTTCAGACCACATATGTGGTAGAGGAGGGCCTTGTTGGCCATCAAAGGGAGGAGAGGCCCTTAGGCCTGAGGGTGTTAGAGGCCCCAGTATAGGGGAATGCCAACGTGAGAAGATGGGAGTGGGTGGGTGGTGGGTGGGTGGCAGAATACCCTCATAGAGGCAGGGGGAGGGGGAGGGGATAGGGGGATTTCCAAAGTGGAGACCTGGAAAGGGGGAAACATTTGAAATGTAAATAAAGTATCAAAAAATTAAAATTTAAATTAAAAAAAAAAAGAAATACAGCCTGTCAATCATCCATGGGACCCAGCCACAGTCTTAGTCATCCACAGGAAATACCCACAACCTGTGAATTATTCATAGGAAAGCTCCACAACCTGTAAATCATCCATCCTAAATGCCCAAACCCTGTCTGTCAATCATCAACATGTCCTGCCCACTGCCTGTCAGTCATTTATAGGACCCACCCACAGTCTGTCAATGATCCATAGAATATGCCCAAAGCCTATCAATCATCCATAGTAAATGCCAACAGCTTGTGTACTGGCTGGTTTTGTGTGTCAACTTGACACAAACTGGAGTTATCACAGAGAAAGAGCCTCCCTTGAGGAAATGCCTCCATGAGAGCCATCTGTAAGGCATTTTCTCAGTTAGTGATCAAGGTAGGAGGGCACAGCCCATTATGGGTGGTGCCATCCCTGGGCTGGTAGTCCTGGGTTCTATTAGAAAGCAAGCTGAGCAAGCCAGGGGAAGCAAGCCAGTTAGCAGCACCCCTCTGCATCAGCTCCTGCCTCTAAGTTCCTGCGCTGTGTGAGTTCCAGTCCTGACTTCCTTTGGTGATGAACAGCAATGTAGATATGGACCCTGGACTATTTTCCTGGACCAAGGTTTCACTTCTGGACCCTAATTTCACTTGTTTGACTCACTTCCTTGACCTTTTACTCACATTGTGGTCCTTAGAATCACTTCTTGGACTGTGGACTTATTTCTAGGACCTGAAATCACTTGCTGTATCCTGGACTCAGTGCCTGGACTCTCTTCTTGGATCCTGAAGTCACTTCCTGGACTCAATGCTTGTACTCTCTACTTGAATCCTGAACTTACTTCCTGGACTCAGGTCCTGGAGTCTCTTCCTGCATCCTGGACTCACTTTCTAAACTCAGTTCCTGGATTCTGGACTAACTTCTTAAGAACTGGACTCATTTCCTTAACTCACTTCCCAAATCCTGAATTCACTTCCTGGACACACTTCATGGGCCATGGACTCACCTCCTGTACCCTGACTCACTTTCTGGAGTCATTTCATGGATCTGTTTAACATTTTCAATCCATCATTCCTGATTTGAAGTTTTTGGGATACAATTTATGTCCCAAATAAAAGTAAGGTGGCTCAGACTGTACCTTTTGATGTGCTATTATTAAACACTGTTTTTTAAAAGGTCTTCTGTAAATGGATCCTCCCCACTCCCTGTTCCTCCCAACCCCTCCACCCATGCATCATTCCCTTCCCCACATTCTGCTGCTGTTGTCCTGTCCCTTGGCTGTCAGTGGGTGCTCTGGCCATGGAGGTGTGCCTGGCTAGCTCCAGGACTGATTAGTTTCACTTTCTTCCTTCTTCATTGAAGTCCCTGAAACTCACCCTCTCTCTCTCTCTCTCTCTCTCTCTCTCTCTCTCTCTCTCTCTCTCTCATATGTCTAGGATCTAAATTATCTCTAATCAAGGTCCAAAGATTCAAGGTATCTACAGGCATTTTACCTGGTCCAAGCACATCATAATAGTCCTGAAGTCATTTTCCAACCTTCTTCCAGGTCATTAAATTTATTGTATCTTCCTCAGGAAGCAAAGGAAAAACCTCTACAGAATCTACAAAATTATGTAATTTCTTTTGCCCTATTTTAGCATCATGAGTTTGGAGTATATTCTTAACTATTTGCATGAAAAGTATGTGACTGTTCCCATTTCCCATTTTTCTTTTTTGGTCTTTTTACTTTTTCAGTGCTCCCTTACTTTTCCTAAGCTCTCTTACCTTTTCTAAGCCCCCCTTTCTGCATTTTCCTTGTCTTTTACTCCCAAGAAATAGTCACTGCACTTTTGCCTTTTCTGAGCACTCACTTTTTTCATGGTGTCCTTCACTTCGTCCCAAATTCTCAGAGTTCCACTGTTCAGGTGCCACCTATACTGGAACCTGCTGGCACGAGTCCAGCAGTTCCTGAGGGGGTTGTGTGGATGATTAAAGGAAAGACAAAAAGAAGACACAGAGACAAGAAATCAATTTGGGAGAACTGTCAGTGAATACCACATCTCTGAGTTTAATTAGTACAGTCTTTTTATACCCCACAGTGCTGTGGGAAACAAAACCACAAGACAGCAGAAACAATTGCTTAAATTTCACAGGATATTTGTTCCTATCTGGACACCTCCCTGTTCCTTCCATCAAGGTCAATAGAATGCCCAGCCGCTCTCCTTGAGCTACAAGTGTATCTAAATCTGCCTGTGTGCAAAACATCCTGCCTGTGAGGAAACCTTGACCTGTTTTGACCGTGCCTAGCAGGTAAACTTTTACTCTGTTAGAGAGGCAGACAACTGGCTCCCAATAAACATGCTCAATTCCATAACAGCTAAACATCTCACAATAAACCACCCCATTCCATAATAACCAACCCCTATCCCAGAGTATCACAATATTCCATGATTACAGGCCCTATCCCTTCATAACTCAACATCCCATACTATCCCACCCCATCCCATAATAACCCAGCCCATCCTATAATTTACAAAACATCCCATAATAACATACTCCGTCCCACAGCCAACCACCCATAATAGCTGAAAATCCCATAACTTGGACCAGTCCATAATTTATCCAGCATTCCATACTACCACACCAAATCCACCTCCATCCCAATACACCCCAACATCTCACAATAACTCACCCCTTCCCATAATAACCCACTCCCATTTCATAATACCTAAATATCCCATAATAATCATGCTCCATCCCATATTAACCCACCGCATCAAAAATACTTCCTCCCATCTGACAATAACCCACACCTATCACATTATAACCCGCCATTCTATAATAAACTACTCCATCACATAATAATCCTCCCCATCCCATCATAACCCAACATCCAATAATAACTTCCATTACATTGTAAGACACCTTATCCCATAATAACCCAATATTACAAAATAGCCCACACCATCTTATAATAACCCAATATCTCATAATAAAACGCCCCATTTCATAATATCATATCCCATAATATCACATAATAACCCCCATCCATAAACTCCCACCTTCACCCCCAAAATGCAAACATCCCATAATAATGAGACCCTTCCTGTGACTTACAGAAAATCTCATAATAAGCCACCCCTTCCTGTCGGCTCCTTGTGAGAGGAGAGAATTCGGTCCAGCTGGGTTTATCCAGGGCTGAGCAGGATGGCTTGGTTTTTAGAGACAGGGTTTCTCTGTGTAGCCCAGGCTGTCCTGGAACTCCCTCTGTAGACCCGGCTGACCCGGAACTCAGAAATCCACCTGCCTCTGCCTCCCAAGTGCTGGGATTAAAGGCACGTGCCACCACTGCCCGGCTGGCTGGGAGTCTTGTCGAAGCAGGAACTCAACTTTATTGTATCAACCCCTTGCTTATATAGAGAAGGCAAATGGGGTGGGCACTTAGGTATGGGGAGAGATGACTTAGGAAGCAGGGAAGGGGAGGGGTAATTGACAGGGCCAATAGCAAAGCTCTACATCAGCAACAGCAGGGCAGAGGGAGGGCCAAACAGGTCTTGCTGAGTCACCCCTATGCAGAAGTAACTGAGACAGGTCTCAGAACTTGAGCCAGGCCCCGGTTTGTCCTCAAGTCCCAAACCAGGGTCAAAAGGGGACCTCACCCTCTTGCCCTTGGGACAGTGGGAGGGGGAGAACACCCCCAGCGCTGAGCCATCAGAGTCCATTTCAGGCTGTCCCCCCAGGGCTGAGTCCCAGCCCAGAGCTGCCACAGGGGCTCGGCAACATGGCGCCCAGTGCAGGAGGGCAGACGGGCAAGTCAGTGAGGAATCAGGGTTGCTGCTGCCAAAGCCTCTCTCACTGTGGTGGTTGCAACTGCAAACCGGGGGCCCCTGCACACCAGGGCCCTCATGACCGGGGTTGCCTCACACTATGTGCAGTGCTCCCTGTCCGTGTGCCGGGGAGGCATGCCTTGTGACCGTCAGGGTCCCCCATGGAGCAGGGGCTGCTGGCCAAGGCCAAGAACGCGTTGGGCCTTGGCTTTGAGCCAAGCCAGGGTCCAGTGGATCCTGTAAAGAGGAAGCAGGAGCTCTCTCATTCCTGTGCTAGTGCCAGCACTGCGCTCAGGACCTGGGGCTGTGTACAGGCTTCTTAGGCCCACCCCCATGCAGTACTGAGGGCCATCACCATGGATGCGGCCGAAGCCCCAGGCCCAGGCTGGGCAGCTGAAGGGGACTGTGATCTGGAGCAGTGGTTCCACCGAGGTCCAGGTGGTGATGCCTCTGGGCCTTGTTGGCTGCCTGCCAATCACTGCTGGGGGAGGAGGCCCAGGACAGGCCCAACACCTTCCCATAAAAACCCACCCCATCCCAAAATAACCCAACATTCTACAATAACTCATCCAATCCCATAATAACCCATATTCATCCTATAATAATGCATCCCTATCCCATAATGAGCTCTCCCTATACAATAAAAATCTGTTCACCCCATATTAACCCTTCCAATCACATAATAACCAAACATCCCTGAATGAACTGTCCCATTCCATAATAATTCTCCCCATCATGTAATAACCCACTGCTTCCTGTAATAACCCAACATCCTAAAATAACTCGTCCCATCCCATAAAACCTGCCTCGTTCCATAATAACACAACATCCCATAATAACTGGCCCCCTCACATAAATAATCAAATTTCCCATAATAACACATCTCCATTGCCTAATAATCTGCTACATTCCATAACTGGCCCCCATCCCATAATAACTCACCCGCATACCTTAATAACCAGACTGCATTGAATAATAACTTGTCCCATCCCATATTAACCATCCCAATTGCATAATAACCAAACAGCACATAATAAATTGCCCCATCCCATAATAAATCACTCTAATTCCATAATACCCCAATATCCCATAATGTCTAGCCCCATTGGTCATAACCAAAAATCACATAATATCATGCCCTATCCCATAATAAGCCAACATCCCATAATATCCATGCATCTCATAATAATCTAGCATACCATACTAAACATCTCCCATGCTGCTCCTCTGAAGACCCCATAGTCTGAAGGCCTCTCAGGAGTGCTGTTACAGCCAGGGCCACAGGTAAGGGACCCTCCAAAATAACTGCAGCAGCTGGGAACCCAAGAAGTCCAGCGGACTTAGGACCCATGCCCACCCATACACCCTCTGTGAACTCCACCCACTTTCCAGCTTGTGCCTTCCACCTGGGTAGACCATCAATGTGTCTGCTCCTCTGAAGACTCCACAGTCTGAAGGCCTCCCAGGAGGTCTGCTACAGCCAGGACCACAGGCCTCCCACGAGACTTGCAGTAACCCAGGGACACAGGAGTCAGGCTCCAGACAGAGAAAGGCCAGTTAACACCAGAGATAACCAGATGGCAAGAGGCAAGTTCAAGACCATAAATAACAGAAACCAATATACTTTGGCACCATCAGAACCCAGTTCTCCATCCATAGCAAGCCCTGGATATACCAACACACCTGAAAACCAGGATACTGAACGAAAATGCTATCTCATGAAGATAATAGAGTCCTTTAAGGAGGATATAAGTAACTCACTGAAAGAAATACAGGAAAACACAGGCAAACAGGTAGAAGCCCTTCAAGATGAAACAAATAAATCCCTTAAAGAAATATAGGGAAACACAAACAGGTGAAGGAATTGAACAAAGCAGTCTAAGACCTAAAAATGGAAATAGAAGCAATAAAGAAAATACAAATGGAGGTAACCCTTGAAATACAAAACCTAGGAAAGAGGGCAGGAACCACAGATGCAAGCATCAACATCAGAATGCAAGAGATAGAGGAGAGAATCTAGCTGGGCGGAGGTGGCACACATCTTTAATCCCAGCACTTGGGAGGCAGAGGCAGGTGGATTTCTGAGTTCGAGGCCAGCCTGGTCTACAGAGTGAGTTCCAGGACAGCCAGGGCTATACAGAGAAACCCTGTCTTGAAAAACCAAAAACCAAAAACCAAAACCAAACCAAAACAAAACAAAAAAAACAAAAAAACCAAAACCAAAACCAAACCAAACAAAACAAAAAAACCAAAACAAAAAAAAACAAAAAAAAACAAAAAAAAAAAAAAAGAAGAAGAAGAAGACAGAATCTTAGGTGCAGAAGATATTTTAGAAGATATCAACACAGAGGTCAAAGAAAATTCCAAACATAAAAACTCCAAACCCAAAACATCCAGGAAATACAGGACACAATGAAAAGACCAAAGTAAGAATAATAGGAATAGAAGAGAGTGAAGATTCCTGGCTCAAAGGACCCAAAAACATCTTCAGCAAAATCATAGAAAACTTTCCCAACCTAAAGAAAGAGATGGCCATAAATGTACAAGAAGCCTATAGAACACCAATGGATTGAACCAGAAAAGAAAATCCTCTCCTCACATAATAATCAAACACTAAATGCACAGAACAAAGAAAGAGTATTAAAAGCTGTATTAGAAAAAGGCCAAGTAATATATAAAGGCAGACCTATTAGAATTACACAGACTTCTCAACAGAGACCTTAAAAGCCAGAAGAGCCTGGAAAGAGGTCATGCAGACGCTATGAGAAGACAAATGCCAACCCAGGCTAATATACTCTGCAAAACTCTCAACCATCATAGATGGAGAAACCATTATTCCATGACAAAACCAAATTTAAACAGTATCTATCTACCAATCCAGAACCACAGAGAATTCTAGAAAGAAAACTCCAATACAAGGAGGGCACCTACACCAAAGAAAAAACAAGATACTAATCATCTCACAACAAAATCAAATGGAGAGAATCACATACATGTAATGGCACCTACAACAACAAACACAAGAGGAATTGACAGTCATCTGTCTTTATTATCTCTCAATATCAACAGACTCAATCCCCCCACCCCAAAAAAAGACATAAGCTAACAGACTGGATTTGTACCAGGATTCTTCATTTTGCTGCATACAAGAAACACATCTTAATGACAAAGACAGACACAAACTCAGAGTTAAAGGCTGGAAAAATATGCTTCCAAGCAAACAGTCCCAAGAAACAAGTGGTAATTGCCATCCTAATATCCAATAAAATAGACTTTAGAAAAAAATCATCATGCAAGATGGGGAAGGGCAGTTTATATTCATCAAAGGAAAAATCCACCAAGAGAAAGTGTCAGTTCTGAACATTTATGTCATAAATGCAAGGGCAACCACATTCATAAAGAAACTTCACTAAAGCTCAAAACACACATTGAACTCTACAACATAATAGCGGGAAACGTCAACATTCTCACTAATGGACAGGTCATTGAAACAGAAACTAAACAGAGACACAGTGAATCTAATACAGGTTATAAACCAAATGGATTTAAGAGATATCTACAGAAAATTTCACCCTAAAACAAAAGAATATACTTTCTTCCCAGCACCTCACAGTACCTTCTCCAAAATTGACCATATAATCGGCCACAAAACAAGCCTCAACTGATACAAGTAGACTGAAATAATCCCACAGATGTATCGCATCTCCACAGACTAAGGCTGGACTTCAATATCAACAAAAACAACAGAAAACCCACATGCCCATGGGAACTGAACAACTCAATGATAACTTGGTCAGGGAAGAAATAAAGAAAGAAATAAAGACTTCCTGGAATTCATTGAAAATGATGACATAGCAAACTAATGGAACACAATGAAGGCAGTACTAAGAGGAAAATTCATAGCACTAAGTGCCCTCATAAAGAAATTGGAGAGCTCCTGCACTAACAACAGCATAACTGAAAGCCCTAGAACAAAAAGAAGCAAATGGGCCCAAGAGCAGTAGAAGGCAGGAAGTAGTCAAACTCAGGGTAGAAATCGACCAAATAGAAACAACGAGAATGATACAAAGAATCAGCAAATCCAAAAGCTTTTTATTTGAGAAAATCAACAAGATAGATAAACCCTAGCCAAACTAACTAAAGAGCCCAGAGACAGCATCCAAATGAACAAAATCAGAAATGATAAGGGAGACAGAACAGAAACTGAGGAAATTAAAGAAATCATCAGATCCTACTACCAAAGCCTATACTCAACAAAACTGGAAAATCTAGATGAAATGGATGGTATTATAGACAGATACCATGTACCAAAGTTAAATCAAGAGCAGGTAAACTATCTAAACAGGTCAATATCCCCTAAGGAAATAAAAGAAGTCATTAAAAATTTTCCAAACCCCCCCACCAAAAAAAAAAGCTCCAGGGCCTGATGACTTTAGACAGATTCTACCAGTTCTTCAAGGAAGAACAAATACCAATACTTCTCAAACTATTCTATAAAATAAAAACAGAAGGAACACTGCATAATTCATTCTACAATGCCAAAATTACTCTGATACTTAAACCACATAGAGACCCAACAAAGAAATAGAACTACAGACCAGTTTTGCTTATGAATATCAATACAAAAATATTCAATAAAGTTCTAGCAAACCAAATTCAAGAGCACATCAAAATAATCATTCAACATGATCAAGTAGGCTTCATTCCAGGGATGCAAGGTTGGTTCAATATATAAAAATCCATTAATGTAATCCACTATATAAACAAACTCAAAGAAAAAAAAACACATGGTAATCTCATTAGATGTTGAGTAAGCATTTGACAAAATTCAACACCCCTTCATGGTAAAAGTCCTGGAAAGATCAGGAATTTAACACCCATACCTAAACATAGTAAGAGCAATATACAGAAAACCAGTAGCCAACATCAAACTAAATGGAGAGAAACTTGAAGCTAAAATCACGGACTAGACAAGGCTGCCCTCTCTCTCTCCCTACCTATTCAATATAGTACTCAAAGTTCTAGCTAGATCAATTAGACGACAAAGGGAGGTCAAAGGGATACAAATTGAAAAGGACAGTGACTCCAGGACTCTTTTTGGTGAGTTTTGTAACAGAATCCCAAGCTTTGTTGCATTATGTAATGTCACTTTACTCAGCGAGTTTTGTAAGGTTTTTTCTGATCAGAGCATAAAGTGACGTAGCATGCGGCATGCAGCACGTGGCATGCTGCACTTTTTGTCACGTTATGGAACACGACTTTTTTTGGCGGGTTTTTAAATATGATTCCTATTGGCTCCTAAAGTGACTCGGCATCTTGACAATTTTCGTTGTGTTAGGGAATGTGACACTTTTTGGTGAGTTTCATAAGGCAAGTCTGATCGGCGTGTAAGGTGACATGGCACTTTATGTCACATTAAGTAATGCGAGCCTTTTAGGGGATATTTGTAATGCAATTCGGCAGGTAGGGTGACTCGACACTATTATTTGTCATGTTACATAATACCACTCTTTTCATTGAGGTTCATAATGTGATTGCCATCTACGAGTAAGGTGACATGGCATGAGGCACATGGCATGTGGCACGTGGCACTTTGCATTAAATAACATGAATTTTTCAGTGAGTTTCTTAACGCAATTCCAATTGTGCCATAGGGTACAGTGACACTGAACTTGGCAATTTTTATCGTGTTACATAACATGACCCTTAACGGTGAGTTTTGTAACACGATTCCAATCATCATGTAATGTGACTCAGAACTTGGCACTTGTCGTCATGTTAGGTAACACCACACTTTTAGGAGAGATTAAAAACGCAATTCTGATTGGCGTGTAAAATGTCATGGCATATGGCATATGGCACATAAGGTGACATTGCACAAGGCCATTTTCATCACATTACATAACATGACACTTCTCGGCGTGTTTCAAAATGTGATTAAGATCACTGCGTAAGGTGACGCAGCCCTTTTCGTCAAGTCAAGTAACACTATTTTTGGCAATATTTGTAATGTGATTCCGACTGGCATGTAAGGTGATGCGGCAATTTTTGTCGTGTTACTTAACTTGACTCTTTTTTGTGAGTTTTAACGTGGTGCTGTACTTTTCTTCAAGATATGTAATATGAATCTTTTCAGCAAGTCTCTTAACGCAATTTTGATTGTAGCATAGGTGACTCAGCTCGCGGCACATGGGATGCGGCACTTTTGGTAGCTTTAGGTAACGCGAATTTTTCAGTGAGTTTCTTAACACAATTCCAATCGTCGAGTAAGGTGGGGCAGCACTTTCTGTCAAGTTACATAATGCAACTTTTTCATGGAGTTTAGTTTCGCAATCATTATTTTACGTGATTCTTTTTGGTCACATTCATAACGTGATTCTGAGTGGCACATAAGGTGATGACTTTTCGTCGTGTTATGTAATGCAACCCTTTTTTGCAAAACTTGTAACGCAATTCTGATTGGCGGGTGAGGTGGGGCAGCACTTTTCATCAAGATACATAATGTGACTCTCTACCACGAGTTTCATAAGGCGATTCTGATTGGGGTGTTAGTTGGCAGGGCAGTATTCATTGCGTTACATAACATGACTCTTTTTAGGGATTTTCGTAACGCGATTCTGATTAGCATGGAAGGTGACACAGCACGTGGCACGAGGCACATGGCACAAGGCAAGCAGCTACTTGGCATGCCATACTTTTTATCGCGATAGATAATGCGACTTTTTTCAGTGAGTGCGACTCTGATCGTCGGGTAGGGAGATGCAGAACTCGGCACTTTTCATCATGTCAGGTAACACATCCGTTTTCTGCAACGGACAAGTTACATAGTGTGGCTCTTTTCGTTTCATAACACAATTCCGATTGCCACATAAGGTGACATGGCACCTTTTGTTGTGTTACATAATGCTACACTTTTCGGCGAGATTTGTAAGGCAATTCAGATCAGCGTGTAAGTAATGCAGCACTTTTCCTCGTGTTATGTAGCGTGAGCCTTTTGGGGGATGTTTGTAATGCAATTCCAGTTGGCGCATAAGGTTGGGCGGCACTTTTCATCAAGATACTTAACGTGAATCTTTTCAGCACGTTTCTTAACACAATTCCGATTGGCACATATGTGAAGCAGCATGCGGCATGTGGCACGTGTCATGCGGCACGCAGCATTCTTCATCATGTCATGTAACATGACTTTTATCGGTGAGGTTTGTAATGCAATTCCGATCGATGTGTAAGGTGGGGAGACACTCTCTATCAAGTTACATAATGTGGCTCTTTTAGTTGAGTTTATTTACTTGATTCTGTTCCACACATAAGGTGGCACTTTTCATCGCTGTAAAGTGATACTTTTCAGTGAGATTCTTAATGTGATTCTGATTGGCACTTAAGGTGTCACGGCATGGGGTACCATTTGTTCCCTTAAATAACACGAAACCTTTTGGCGAGTTTTGTAAAGCGATTCTGATCAGCTGCTAAGGTGACACAGAAAGTGGCAGTTTTCGTTATAGTTGGTAACTCGACAGCAAGTTTCGTAATGCAATTCTGATCAGTGCATAAGGTGTCGCTGCACTCAGCACACGGCATGCGGCACTTTTAATCGTGTTATGAAATGCAACACGTTTCAGCAAGTTTTGTAGTGTGATTCTGATCAGCATGGAAGGTGGCAAGGAACTTTCGCCTTACATAACATGACTCTTTTTGATGAGTTTCATAACATGATTCAGATTGGCACTTACGGTGGTGTGGCACTTTTCATCGCATAATGTAAAGCAGCGCAATTGGCGAGTTTCAAGTTTTGTGACGTGATTCCTATTGGCGTGAAAGGTAACGCAGCATGTGGCACTTTTTGTTGTCTTATGTAACAAGTGTCTTTTCGGTGAGTTTCCTAATGTGATCCGGATCAGTGACACTGTACACTACACTTTTGTTGCATTAGGTAATGCAACACTTTTTGGCAAGTTTTGTAATGCGATTCTGATCTGCATGTAAGGTGGGACTGAACTCAGCAATTTACGTTGTGTTAAGTAACGCAACTGTCTTTGACCAGATTGGTAACGTGATTCCAATTGGCGTGTAAGGTGGGGTGGCACATTTCGTCAAGATACATAACGCGACTCTTTCTGGTGAGTTTTGTAACACGATTTCAATTGGCTCGTAAGGTGGCAGTATTAGTTGCATTACTTAACTTGATTCTTTTCAGTGAGTTTCTTTCTTTCTTTTTTTTTCGAGACACGGTTTCTCTGTGTAGCCCTGGCTGTCCTGGAACTCACTCTGTAGACCAGGCTGGCCTCGAACTCAGAATTCCACCTGCCTCTGCCTCCCAAGTACTGGGATTAAAGGCATGCGCCACCACTGCCCGGCTTCAGTGAGTTTAAGGTGATTCTGATCGGTGGGTAAGGTGACGCAGCACACAGCACTCAGTATGTGGCACTTTTGGCAAGTTTCTTATCTGACTCCAACCCTAAGGTGACTTAGCACTAGGCACTTTTTGTCGCGTTAGGTAAAGAGACATTTTCGGTGAGTTTCTTAACTTGATTCCGATCTACGCCTAAGGTGTTTTGGCACTTTCTGTCAAGTTACAAACTTCAAACCGTATTCAGAACGATTCGCTTTGGAATTGCATTTTTTTTGGTATGGGAACAGAAATTGTCATTACTTTCCTGTATTTTCACATACACATTTCACAGAACACAGTATAATTCCTTATAGCTGAAGAAAAAACACTTTAACATAGACTCAACATAAAACACAGTACAATGTGCATGCCTGTGTGTGACTCTCTGTGCTAATGACAAGAAGAGAGATCTCTTTATTGTTCCCATCTACAGTTAGCTGTAAATATCGTAGGCAGTAAACCTGTAGTTTTAAAAAATATTATTTAATCTTTTTTCTACAGCCCAGATTTTATCCCCCTCTTAGTCCACCCTCTGACTGTTCCACAACTCCCCCTCCCCCAAGAGGATGTCCTCACAACACTCTACCCCACCAGACCTCCCCATTCCCTGGGGCCTCCAGTCTCTTGATCGTTATGTGCACCTTCTCTGACTTGAGACCAGACCCAGACCCAGACTCTGCTGTACATGTATTGGTGGCCTCATATCAGCTGGTGTATGCTGCCTGGTTGCTGGCCTAGTTGGATCACTAGTTCCTTATTTCCCCTGCTATATATTTTTGTGTTATTTCCTCACCCTCAGTACCTCTCTTATATCTCCTCCAGTTCCTGACACTGCCACCATTATTTCCTCCTCATCCTTTCTCCCTCCCTGGTGTCCCTCTACATACACCTCCACAATCATCCTGTTCCCCCCTCAATGCAGGACTGAAGCATAAATACCCCGGTCTTCCTTCCTTCTATACTCCATATGGTCTGTGCGTTGTATCTGGGGCACTGTGAGATTTTGGGCTAATATCAACTTAATAGTGAGTGCATACCATGTGTGTTCTTTGTGTCTGGGTAACTGTCACGTCCCTCAAACCAGCAAGGAAAACACAACACCGAAGATCTTCAGAAAACAGTTTACTCGGGCTTCTGATGCAGGAACTGAACTGAACTCCCCTCACACATTCTCTTATATATCCAACTGAACATCCAATCAAAACATGACACGTTCTGAACTCTCATTGGTTGCCATTAGTAACCCACATCCCATAATAGTTGTTTTTCTTCAAGGCGCCCGGATATGAGCGCCATCTTTAAGGTGCGGCTCCCTACAGTTCCCCCTTTTTATTTTTATTAAGATGAGCAGATGAAACAATGCCCTGTCTTAGGTCGACCATTTATTTCCTTGTCTTACCCGTCATTGGTTATCTC
>JAPYYD010003282.1:0-14337 GCA_028551405.1 Uromys caudimaculatus
GGATTGCAAGCTGGTACAACCACTCTGGAAATCAGTGTGGCGCACCCTCAGAAAAATGGACATAATACTACTTGAGGACCCAGCTATACCTCTTCTGGGCATATACCCAGAAGATGCTCCAACATGTAATAAAGACACATGCTCCACTATGTTCATAGCAGCCATATTTATAATAGCCAGAACCTGGAAACAACCCAGATGTTCCTCATCAGAGGAATGAAAATAAAAAATGTGGTACATTTACACAATGGAATACTACTCAGCTATTAAAAACAATGACTTAATGAAATTTCCAGGCAAATTGTTGGAACTTGAAAATATCATTCTGAGTGAGGTTACTCAGTTACAAAAGAACAAACATAGTATGTACTCACTGATAAGCGGATATTAGCCCTAAATTTTAGAATACCCAAGTTTCACTTTACTGAGAGTGAGGTCCCAGATGGAGGAGTTGGAGAAAGGTCTGAACGAGCCGAGGGAGTTTGCAGCCCCAAGGATGGAGCAACAGCATCAATGGCCCGACCCTCCTCCCGCTCCCCCCCCCCAGGTCATCCTGGAGTCAGGACCACCAACCAAAGAATACACATGGAGGGACCCATGGTTCGGACCACATATGTGGCAGAGGAGGGCCTTGTTGGCCACCAGGGGGAGGAGAGTACCCAGTAAAGGGGAATGTCAAGGTGGGAATATGGGAGTGGGCTGGGTGGGAGGTGGAGTTCCCTCATAGAGGCGTGGAGGGGGAGGGGATAGGGGATTTCCAAAGGGAAGACCTAGAAAAGGGGAAACATTGGAAATGTAAATAAAGTATCAAAAATAAATAAATAAATGTTAAAAAAAGAATCATATTCACCTTGTAATTATAGATTAATATACTGTATATGTGATTTAAAGAAATGCTACACATGTAAATATATTCATCGCACCAAAACCCCCCAAAAAACAAAAGAAAACCTTAGACATAACAGTAAATTTTGGAGTGTAAGTTCAGCCCATTTAAACTTGGAATACCAATAAACTCAATTCATTTTAGTTTTTTGGAGATTTAAGTTCTGAACTAGGAAAGAATTCTTGCTCTTTTGGCTGAAATGGATACTCTGTAATATTTGAACTATATCTACCAGTTTTCTCCTAAATATAGCTATTGTATAGTTACTGTTACATTTTAATATGTGTGTGCATGTATGTATATACGTATGTATGTATGTATATATATGTATATACACACTACTTTAAATGACATCTCCATTTTTTATTCATTCAAAAATAAATCATGATAGCTCTGAAAAAAAAACCAAATAAAAACAAAAAACAACAACAAAAAAAGAAAGTGTGTAAGAGCCAAAGTGGACAAAGAGCACAAAGAAAATAGACCCTCTCTATCCATAGCATTGCTACACATATGAACTCATACAGACTGAGGCAGCTTGCAGACGTCTTGCATAGGTCTACACTATATTTGGTCCTAGCACTGAAGGAAGTAGACACATGTTCTCATCCCTAGCCCAGAAGTTATCTCCAGTTGCTTACCACTTTCAAATGAAAATTTAGTTTTTTTCAAGAAAATCTAACTGGTAAAACAAACTATTCTTAATGATAGGTTGCATGCCTAGCAGTAGATGGCCAACAGACAACCAACTCAGTGGCATCTTTGGGTTTCCTTGTCTCACAGGACTTTAACCTTTTTTAATTTATTGTTTATTTATTTTGTTTTGATTTTTGTTTTTTATTTGTTTGATCTTAATTTATACTTATATATTTTTTCTTGTCTCCTTTTCCCTATAGGTTACCTCGTGGTATATATATTATGGCTTCCAGCTTATGTTCTTATAGGATTCCTGACTTAAAGTGAGTGTATCTCTGCATCTGCGCCTGCTTCATGTGCTTTTTCTTGGGTTCTTTTCCTTCTGTTTATTTGATTTTCCAATTTGGATATGGGGGAATTTCTATATTATATTAATTATATTATGTCATAATCCTTTAGAAGTTTCTTTATTTTCTAATGAAAGGTAGAAATAAAATGAACCTGGAAGGAAAGAGAGGTGGGGGTGAACTTGAAGGAATATATGACGTAAAACTGTAAACAAATATTATGTGAGGAAAAAAACTACTTACGATGAAAGAATAAAAGAAAAGAAAAACAGGTTATGAATTTAAAATAGAGCAAGTGGGAGTATAGATGGAATGATTTGGGGAGAGGAAAAGGAAAAGGAAAACGATGTTAAAAAACATAAAAATTAAAAGTCTCTTTTTAAAGGAGAGATCCACCAGTATATAGCTGAGAAACTGAGAGAAGACATAGAAAGGACTTGGTTATCAAGGTCTCAAAGAAAGCAGAAAGAACCTCAGATGAAGAGGCAGATAGAGTGCGCTAAAGAAGAGTGATTGTTTCCTGCTCTATTTTAAAAGGCATTCTAAAAATGTTAAGGTTATATATATATATATATAAAATTGGTACCTTGTGAACAGGTAAATGATTTAACTCAGACTTTAGACAAGAATTTGAAGTGCATTACAGGGCAAGGATACTGGGAAGACATGATTAGAACCATACTAGTGTGAACATCACTATACCTAGGGAGAGAAAATGTGCTAAAAATGGTAGTGAAAATAAAGAAATTAATAGATTCAGAGCAGAAATGAAACCCAAGAGTATGGTAAGTTCTCAGGAAAATTCAGGGCACTCAGAACCACAGCAACATGCTGGACATCTATCTAGAATAGTAAACCTTTTTTTTTTTAATACTGTATTTATTACTTCTTTATTTATATACTTCTTTCCATTGGTTGGGTGCAAATATCTACATCTGACTCTTTCAGCTGCTTGTTGAGGCTTTAGGGGGCAGTCATGATAAGTCTCTTTTTGTGAGTGCTCCGTAGCCTCAGTAATATTGTCAGGTCTTGAGGACTCCCCTTGAGCTGGATCCCACTTTGGGCCTGTCGCTGGAACTTCTTTTTCTCAGGTTCCTCTCCATTTTGATTCCTGTAGTTCTTTCAGACAGTAACAAGTATGGGTCAGAGTTTTGACTGTGGGATGGCAACCCCTTCCCTCGCTTAGTGCCCTGTCTTTCTGATGGAGGTGGGCTCTACAGTTCCCTCTCTCTACTGTTGGGCATTTCATCTAAGGTCTCTCCCTTTGAGTCCTGAGAGTCTCCCAGGTCTCTGGTACATTCTGGAGGGTCCCCCCACCTCTTACCTCCAGAGTTTGCCTGTTTCCATTCTTTCTGCTGCACCTAAGGATTTCAGTTCTTTTCCCCTTTTCATGTTCCCCTCTTCTACCCCATCCCCTTTTCCTCCCTCCCTCCCTTCCCCCTTGTTTTTGCTTTCTTCTCCCTCCCAAGTGGGACTGAGGCATCCTCATTTGGGTCCTTCAGCTTGTTGAACTTTTTGAGTTCTCTGGACTGCATCTTGGGTATTCTGTCCTTTTTTGATTTATTTTTTATTTTTTTATTTTTGTTTTTGCTAATGTCCACTATTTGGCGAGTACGTATCATGCATGCCCTTTTGGGTCTGAGTTACCTCATTCAGGATGATATATTCCAGTTCCATCCATTTGCCTGAAAACTCAGGATGTTCTCATTCTTAATAGCTGAGTGGTATTCCCTAGAAGAGTAAACTCTTACAGCTCTGTGAGGATGCCTAAGCAGTCACCCTGCCACGCAGAAGCAGTGTAACACCAGGTGCCACCTCGGTTTTCTCTGTGTAGTCTGTATTAAAGTAGTGTTTACTTGGTAAGTTCCACAGAGGTATTTAGAAAGTGCCCCTGTAATGGAATGATCTAGAGAAGTAGGGAATAAATATCCCTAAAATACTGGTGACATTTTAAAAAGGAGACTTTCCAATTCTAGTCATTGTGATATACCTGGTACCGAATTTGCCGTTCAGGCCAAAATAACTAAAAACTCAGTAAAGTACATGAAGCATTATCATGAATACACAAACCAGAACTGGTGTAGCATTTGAGAGACAGACAAAATAAGATGTGAGACTCAAAATCATGGGAGAAAGTTTACCTTTTCAGAGAAGCCCAAGCATACTCAAATTCAGAGAGCAGAAACTTTGGCTATGAATGCAGCTTGAATCTAATGTAATTATATCAAAGAGGAAGCAGATTCTGAAAGAGGAGTTCTGGAGCTTCTCATGGAGAACCATTCTAAGTTCTTGACAGGCAAAGAGGATTTTCTCTTCCTCTAAATCCTTAGAGCAGAGGTTGCTCTCTGAAACTTGACGAAGTGAAATGTACTGACAGAACAAGTGCAGAGGCTATTATTGAAATTCAGTTTTAGTAGAGGAGGGAAACTTTTCTAAGCTTCTCAAACATTCAATAAAATCTTAGAGAGACCATGATTTAGATGGCAAAACTATATACTAGAGTAAAACTGATTGGATTATCTTAAAAGGAGTATGGTCACATTATTCAATGATGAGGAGCAATGGCTGTTTCAGAGTTGTGCAAACATCATGAAGTTGACCTAAGTGAAGTAGATGACTACAACATCATGAGGCAATATAATGTTGGGGAACCAACATTGTATATATTCTACATCACTTCCCATGCTGTTGCTATGTTTTCATGCAGTCTGATGTGGTCATCATTAAGATAACTGTGGAGAACAGAGAGCCTGAAGGGATTTAAGACAGCAGTGAAGAGGGGAGACTTACCATAATAAGATAATTAGGATGCTTGTAATTAACTATTATATACATGGATAAAAATATCATAATAAAAGCCAATATTTTTATACTAGCTAAAATATAAAAGTGTCTAAGAAACATTTTAAATATATTAAGTAAAACCTGAGGTGAATAAATTATTATGCAAAGCAGATACAGATTAAAAACATTATTATAAATTTGATCTATGATGTTTTAAAACATTCATCATATTTGGGCAAATGAGTAATCCAGAGAAATATAATTTAACATGGAAAACAAGAAATGCATAGTATAAATTAATTACTCACTAAATATAATTTAATCAGATTGAAGACAACAGAATAAAGAAATTGTGGGCTGTAGAGAAGTCAATAAAATTAAAAAGAGAAAATATTTTAAAGATATCCAGATAATAATCTAGACAAGTCAACAATTTATAATGAATACTTAAACACATACACAAATTTAAGTGTATCTTAATAAATAATTTCTAAATATCTGAAGTAAAGAAGAAAGTCCTAAAAGCAGTAGAAAATATCAAACACACTACATACATGAAAATAAAATGACAATTATTGTCCATTTTAAAACAGAATTTGATAGGCTGTATGGCAATGAAATGACATATTCAAATTACTGACAGAGAGGAAATGTCAACCTTTCTATACTCTGGCCAGTAAAAAATATTACCTCAAAGGGATGTAGATTAGAGATATCCTTAACATACTAAAGTTGACTGAATTTGATGCCAATAAGTTAGAACTCAAGGAGGAAAAGTGAAAGAAGTATCTTAACACACAAAGGAACGATAGATCTTTTAGTAGTCACTTCTCTAGGGAGTAAAAGGAACTCAAAATAGCGAGTGCATAAGTAAGCAGGCCAGGTTACCTTTTCATTTCTTCCTGGGGGTTTCAAAAGACAACTAACTGTCTACATAGAAGCGGGGGACTGGGGAGCTGGCTCACAAGGTAAAATGCTTACTTCACAAGCATAAGCAACGACATTCATTTGAAACCTGAATATAGCAATACTACAGAGGCAGAGACTGGAGGATACCTGGGGCTTGCTGTGAGGAACTCTAGGAAAACTGGTGAGCTCTCAGTTCAGGGTAGAGAGTGAGTAAACTCTCTCTCTCTCTCTCTCTCTCTCTCTCACACACACACACACACACACACACACACACACACACACACACACATATACAGAGAGACAGATATAGAGAAAGTGAGACAGAGACTCAGAGATTCAGAGACAGAGAAAGAAAGGGAGAGAGGAATACACTCCACATTCTTAGAAACCACAAACAAAATTTTAAAATAAAAATCATTTTTATTCACCTGTCTAGAATTGTGTATGTAAATGAATGATAAAATTGTATGTAACACATTAAAAACATGATAATACACCGTAAGACTGGTGGCATGATACATGGAATGGTATGGTAATGTATGGATGCACATGGTGATCCTGAAAATAATCCAAGTGTTCTGGTTAAAACTTCAACAGAGAAAATGGAAGCCAGTGTTAAAAAGTATCTGATCACTATAAAAAATACATAAGTGAGCAAAACAAATGATAAGTGCATAATTAAAAATGATTGAAACTTTTTGGATGCTAAACTTATTATTGCAAAGCTCAGAAAAAACAGAAAAAACAAAGAGTGTTTCATATGTAATTTTAACAAAACATACAACTCCATCTTATTTTGGGAAGATATCTCAATAGAAATGAGAGACAGATTGAAAAAAATAACAGGGATAAGCTGCATGCCTATTATTCTATGGTGAGTGAAAAATAAACATTGATAAATCCAATTTCACATAAAATTGACTTGCAAACTATTCTTCTGAGGAATGACTATATTTCATACTGACAAAGGTCTGTTAGAAAAAGCTGCAATTCATATTAAAGACATATGAAAATAATAAGGACAAAAACCTGCAAAGTATTGCACAGACATAAATTTAAGACAAAGTGCAATCTACAGTCATAATTGGGAATTTTAACATTTTTCTAATTGGTAAGTAGGAAATCAGTCTAAATATCATTAAGAAATTAATGTTTGTAAAGCATCATAACTCAACTAGATTTATTTAAAATGCATATACCATGACATTAAGAATATATAACTTGCATACACATTGAAATGATAGCAACAATTGTAATTGGCAATAGAATATCTCAGTATGTGTCATAATAAAATTTCATAGTAATATTTCTGATGACAATATAATTGAATTAAAAGTCAATAGAAACATCAAAACCTAATATTTAAAAATAACAGAACTTCTATAATACATCTATTGGTAAAAACCTCAGAGAGAAATAGTAACCAAAGCTTTATCTGTGTGGTAACATTACAGAGCCCCTTAAATGCTTCCAGAGACAGGAAAAGCCTTATATCCTCATATGAGTAAAAAAAAAAAATCAAAATATGAAAAATCATAAAGACTAAATTAGAAATCAGTGATTTAACAAGCCAATATGGCTTTAGGTATAGGAGTTTTCTTACAGATGTATCAGTTAGATAGACTGGGTTCTACAGATCTGTGATTTAGTAGGTTGCTGCTTTCTTTTATGGTCTCTATTCCAAAAAAAGAAATTATATATATATACACACACACACACATATACGTGTGTGTGTGTGTGTGTGTGTGTGTGTATGTGTGTATTTCTATGGAATAGGTTGTATTTATCTTTTAGAAACACACACATATACACATACAAACACACAGCGAGAATAAGGTAAGAATATTAATTGGGGGGGGATCAGAAAGGAAAAGGAAAGAGGAAGTGTTGCAATTATACTTCAATCCCAAAAAATTGAAAACTAATTTTAAAAATAAACAAAGAGCAGGAGTTGAAGCCCTGGGTTAGAACATATACTTAGCATGCATCTGGCCTTTTATTTTGTCCAAGACACATTCACACACACACACACACACACACACACACACACACACACACACACGATTATTTTATAGTAAAATTTCATTAATGAACAGATTTTAAAAGTTGCTAAATTCATCCTAAAATATCACCTCTGCTTCCTCAAAATGTCTTCAACACATCTGCTAGAGTTCCCAACTTTAGTCCTTGTTTTAAATGTAATCTGATAGATTATAACTATCTCATATATTGTTACACAAGAAAGAATGCTTTACTGTAAGATAGATAGTCCTACCATGATTTTTAAAAGAATGAAACTGGTTCATTACCAACAATGATAAGGATAAAATCATTATATTTTAATTAAGTTCTCCAGATAACAATGTATATATTCTCTTTGATTCTGTTGTTATGGTTAAGCATTACCTGCCCTTGGAACCACTGGTTTCCAAGAAACTGCTGGTTTCTACTTACAGTTTAACATGGACTACCTTGCTCAGGGAAATTTGGAATTGAGTACTTGTAAAAGAATTCTCAGTGATTCTAAGAAACAGACAAATTAGTTAATCAGAGCTGGAGCTCCATGGAGTCTTGCAAGAAGATGCTGACTTGGGACCTGAGATGGTTTTAAGTCATTTGCTTTCCATTCAGATGAGACAAGAACAGCTGAGATCATTCTGTGAAGATACAGATGCTGAACACTTTGTGCTTTGCAAGCCATATGCTCCTTGTTGCACCCACTCAGCCCTGCACTGTAGCTTGAAAATAACAACAAGCAATATATTAACAAATGAATATGTCTGTGTCCCAATCAATCTTTACAAGTAAAAGAAGATGACAAGGGGCACACTTTGCCTGTTGGCTGCAGACTATGGACGCATGAGTTAAGCCATTGCTTCCATAGCGTTTTAGAGGTATGTCTATTCTGAATGTTCAAATTATTTTCACTACAGAAATATTCATGTTAGCTCTGTCTTCATGGCAATAACATGAGGAAATTGGATATGTGTGTGACTAACACCATAAGATGGCGAATTTTGTTTTCACTTGACTACCAACTTCGTACTTGCCCTCTTATGTGCTTTTGTCCACAGCTTAAAGCCTCTCTAGATCTCTGCTGAACTTGGAAAACACTGAAATGTATCTCTTCTCACCTACACCATGCCTGACCTCTGCTTGAGAAGCAAGGAGAAATATCTCTTACTTAAAAATAACTTTTATCTCCTGAATGAATTCTCAAATTTCTAAATGAACTGCCTTAAAATGTACATGTTTTATGGTTTAGTATATGATTTCTTTTGACATAGGGTCTTACTAGGTAGCTCAAGGTACCCTCCCACGCATGTTCCTCGTCTAGTGCTAAGATTGCAGGCATGCACTAACATGTTCAGAACATACACAATGTTTATCAAGCTAGATTCATAAAGGCTAATATCTTTTTTTGCTGCCAGTTTTTAATTTGGTCTCTCCAATCTTGATAATTAGTTTATGACTTATAAACCTCTGATTAATTCTACCCTTTTTTGCTAATTACATTACATATGCTAATTTAAAAAAAAATTCAACCTTGGATCTTTGCTGGCTTCTGGCTTAGATGAGGATTGGCTCTGCAAGTCTTTGTTCTTCCTTTTTATCCAAGTTTCTATTAACTAACCATATTAAATTTGCTTCTCTAGAGGTAGAGCCCAATGTTGGCTTACATTCATGTGATTTATTGTGGTAAATATCTCAACAGAAGCTAGGTATGATGGGCTTGTAAACCAGGAGGATGAGTTCATGTGAAGTATAATTCATTGTGATCCTATGAGGACTTCCAAACTCCAAACTGCATTGCAAACTGACCTCCCTTGAAAGAACCACAGGTGACATCTGACCCCAAGCATTTTGGATGAGTTAGCTTTAGCCAATCCAGGACAATCTTCAGGGAAAGAATGGATGTGTGACAATCAATCAATGGGCTTATGGCACCTAAGGGATGTGGACTGCGAGAGAGTTAGTAAACAGAGTACCAGAATACCAAGAGCCTGAGAAATACTGTTAACATCTTGCTAATGTTTCAGCTCCCCCTAATTTGTACAATATTATTACATTCTCCTAAAAGTGACTTAGAAAGATAAAGAATACTCACCGTGGCAATTCAGATAAAAGATTGGGAATACTAAAACCTAAGGCAAAGATTGGTTCTTCCCTTCTAGTGGACAAAAATTTACTGGTAGGGAACAGGTTGTGGTGAAAGGGACAGAGAGATAGAGGAATTGAGGGAGAAGAAGGGGCAAAGGTAAGACAAAGAGACAAACAAGTGAAAGGAGAAAAGAAGTGAAGAGGGAGAAAGGAAGGCAGGAAGGCAGGAAGGCATGAAGGCAGGAAGGCAGGAAGGCAGGAAGGCAGGAAGGAAGGAAGGAAGGAAGGAAGGAAGGAAGGAAGGAAGGAAGGAAGGAAGGATGGAAGGAAGGAAGGAGGGATACTTTATCATTCTATTCTAGTGAAAAATCTAATTACTATGATATACACAACAATAGAAAATGAACTCAAAGAGAGGTCAGAGTATAGGTACAATGTTCTATTGACTAACATGCCTTTTTAATTGTCCGGGGTCAGAAAGGATCTAAGTGTAAGCCCATTTGGGCTGGCGGGTTAAATTATAGTGTCAAGCTTCTGCAAAAATCATTACCCTCATAGCCCATTTCTAGAACTATTATTTCTGAAGGAGGAGAGGTGTATAAACATCACAGCAGCCTCACCTACTATATTCCCAAGCCAGATTTTGTCTACATTCCTATTATGCTAATATTGTTAAACTGGGTTCTTCTTTTCTAAGTTACTTGCCATGGCATGTATCATACATTTCTTTCTATATTTTATTCTCAGGAAACAACTTATTTCTAACTCAGAAGCAGAAATTATATCATAGACAGAATGAGCCAATGTATCTGTCCTTCCCCGTTATTCCTCTGAGGTTTTCTTACTCATTGAATAATGACTATTGTCGTAGATCACATCCTAGCTTTGACTATACTATATTCAATGAGGTAACATCTATATTATTCATTTTAAAACCAATGGAGAAAAACAGAACCTTATGTAATATTTCCTCAGACATGTGTTCTAAAGAGTGTTGTGGGAGCAATTCTATCACAAAGAATTTGTAGTGTTCACAAACAGGAGATTGAAATTCCATCCTTTATTGGAAAAAAAAAGCACCTAATACTACAACATAACAAACTAAATTTCAGAATCCTTTATCTACTTATACAAATGGACTGTAATCTGTTCTTAATACAGATATTTGTGACTCTTCCTGAAAAATGAAATACCACGTGGTTGAGATCCCAGTTTTCATCCCAATAAGTATTATTTGATATCTGTCCAAATTTTCCCTACCAAACCCTGAAATTCCTGATCAGTTGAGTCCTGATCTGCAATACCATAAACACTAAAAGGGAAGTGAGTAGTTAAAACAATAGTTCCTGTCCATACAACTTATTTCCTGTAAGATCTTGAGGTAATACAAAATATATTACAGAGAATTAAACCCAAAAGCTCATATGCAGTCTTCATGGTAACAGCTCTCTTTCTTTGTGTGGTTTAGGAAATTATCATAACAATGTTTATTACTATACTAGATTCTATTTTAATATTGTGAAAAACAAATTAGAACAAGTAAAGGCATACTAAATATCAGGTAGAGGACACTTGTAATCCTAGACCTTGAGGGTTGGAAACAGGAGCATCACATATTCAACATTATCCTGAGGGAAATAGTAAGCGCAAGACCAATTTGAGACACATGAGATCGAACCTCCAAAAAAAAAAAAAAAAAAAATCAACCCGATTGCATGGATGTCATATAAGAAAATATTATGTGATAACATTTGACATACCAAATTCTAACAAGGACATATATTTAACATCTACTCAGAAAGTTCCATAAATATATTTTGTAAAGTAATGAACTTTGTTTAGTTTTTGTGTGGCAGCATTAAATTATTTTATCACTTTTCATTTTCCTTTAATTTGTCAGCATTCATTAAGCTATTATTAGTGCTCAGTATAAAATGGTGAATTGTGCTTTGAATAAATTTAGTTTGATTTCACAAAAGAAATGACATCTCCTGTTGTGTAAATTATATTTTTCATTTTATTAGTTGACATCTATTCTGATATTATTTTAATTTCAATAGTTATTTTACCAAAAATCCTGGGTTTATTTGCTTATTTGTTAGTGATCTTACATATAAAAATTACATAACTAAAGGAATATCCTTTAAAATTGACAGAAGAAAGGATCCCGTGGGGAAATTTCCCTAAAGGAAAGCTGTCAAATCCAGTTGCACCTATGCACTTCCATTTTACGTTTCCTAAAACTTTCTTGTTGCAAATGCTAAGAAATATGAAGCAAAAGAGATAAAATGCACTATGAAGTTATACAATTCAGACAGACTAGAAGGCACAGATTTCACTACAAGTGAACACTAAAATTAAGCTTTTCTGATATCATGCAACATTTGGCGATGATCATATTCTTTGGTTTAAAAGTTTAGTAACAAAATCAAGGGACAAAACAGAATCATGACAAAAAGGAAATAGATAGACAGCAGGACTGTGCATAAGTTCAGTGTTAAAAAAAGTCTACCATTTCACCTAAGGTGGAGAAAAAGTCTTCTAGCAGAAAAGGAAGAAAGAAGTGCTGTGTTAATTGGAAAACAAGGTATGCTCTGAGATGTAGTAAATGTAAGAAAGCCAAATATTCGGGTATAAGGCCACATTTGCAAGTTGAAAATAAGACAAATCTATGCATAATTGGATGGTCACAGTTCGGTAGTGTCTCCAAACAAGTGACAAATCTTCTCTGAGAAGTTATATGGCCTAGGTATATCCAACCTCTAGCAGATAGTCTGCATGCATGTTAAAATAACTATGAATGCTGCCCAATAAAGCAGCATGTCCAAAGTCTAAAGGTCAGAACTTTATATGGCACAATAAATTAGGGAGGGCCGGAGATCAGCCTACTTACAGGCTTTGCCTAGCACGCACAAAGTTCTCCAGTAGATTTTCTGGACCACATTAAACCAGGTGTAGGGGCACAACTGTAGTCTCCTTCTTGGCATGGTTTAGGCAGAGGAATTTGTTCAAGTGCATCCTTGGCTACATAGTAAGTTTATGTGAAGCCTAGGTTATCTTAAAACATATATTTTAAGATGTAGGCTTATTCTTTCCAATAATGGAAATACACACCAATCATCCTGTCTTCATATAAGTACAAGAAGTACTTGTTAGGAGGAGAATAGCAAAACTATAGTTCTTATATGAGTGGGTCCTTATCCCACTTTTTGTCTTTGGGGTTCCAAACTTCAGAGTTTAAAAATGAGTAATTTTTCCATATTCTTAAACACTTTCCTGCTTTGATACAGACCTGACCAGTCAGACACTTATGCACATTATACAAAAGCCTTAAGTAAAAACAAACCTCCCTCCTTTACTATTCAGCAGATTTTTTGACGAGTGTGATTGAGGAGACATTGCACTTCTATGTCTTTTTTTTTTTTTTTTTGATACTTTATTTACATTTCCATTGTTTCCCCCTTCCTAGGTCTCCTCTTTGGGAACCCCCTATCCTTTCCCCCTCCCCTGCCTCTATGAGGGTATTTCACCTCCCACCCACCCGCACACCCACTCCCGTATTCCCGCCTTGACATTCCCCTTTACAGGGGCCTCTAATACCCTCAGGCCAAAGGGCCTCTCCTCCCCCTGATGGCCAACAAGGCCCTCTGCCACATATGTGGTCCAAGCCATGGGTCCCTCGATGTGTATACTTTGGTTGGTGGTCCAGCCTCCAGGAGGACCAGGGGGTTCAAGCGAGTTGACACTGTTACTCCCTCCATGGGGCTGCAAACTCCCTCAGCTCTTTCAGTCCCTTCTCCCACTCCTCCATCTGGGACCTCACTTTCAGTCCAGTGGTTACTGTAAGGTGAAACTTAAGTATTCCGAACGTATGGACTAGAATTCACTTATCAGTGAGTACATACCATGTTCGTTCTTTTGTAACTGAGTTACCTCGCTCAGAATGATATTTTCAAGTTCCATCCATTTGGCTGCAAATTTCATTAAGTCATTGTTTTTAATAGCTGAGTAGTACTCCATTGTGTAAATGGACCACATTTTCTGTATCCATTCCGCTGATGAGGGACATCTGGGTCGTTTCCAGCTACTGGCTATTATAAATATGGCTGCCATGAACATAGTGGACCATGTGTCTTTCTTACATGTTGGAGCATCTTCTGGGTATATGCCCAGGAGAGGTATAAATGGGTCCTCAGGTAGTATTATGTCCATTTTTCTTAGGGTCCGCCAAACTGATTTCCAGAGTGGTTGTACTAGCTTGCAATCCCACCAACAATGGAGGAGTGTTCCTCTTTTTCTACATCCTCGCCAGCATCTGTTGTCACCTGAGTTTTTGATCTTAGCCATTCTGACTGGTGTGAGGTGGAATCTCAGACTTGTTTTGATTTGCATTTCCCAGATGACTAAGGATGGTGAGCATTTCGTTAGGTGCTTCTCAGTCCTGCGAATTTCCTATGGTTGAGAATTCCCCATTGTTTACCTCTGTTCTCCATTTTTTGATAGGGTTATTTGGTTTTCTGGAGTCTAACTTCTTGAGTTCTTTGTATATATTGGATATTAGCCCTCTATCGGACTTAAGATTGGTTAAGATCTTTTCCCAATCTGTTGGTTGCCGTTTTGTCCTATTGACAGTGTCCTTTGCCTTACAGAAGCTTTGCAGTTTCATGAGGTCCC
>JAPYYD010003283.1:0-14336 GCA_028551405.1 Uromys caudimaculatus
CGATGGCCACCAGGGAGAAAGGAGAGGACTCTGGGCCTGAGGGTGCTAGTGGCCCCAGTAAAAGGGAATGTCAAGGTGGGAATATGGGAATGGGTGGGCGGGTGGGTGGGAGGAGGAATTCCCTCACAGAAGCGGGGAGGGGGAGGGGACACGGGGTTTCCAAAGAAAAGGGGAATCATCGGAAATGTAAATAAAAAAAAATAAATTAAAAAAAAATAAATCAATAAAAAAAATAAAAATAAAAATAAAAAAATAAAAAAATATGGAATTGTTCTTAGAATGTTCTTAGAATGGTTTCATGCTACTCCCCAGTGTAGGGTATAGGAGTTACTACAGCTAATGTTATTATTCATATGTATCTATGAAAAAAATTAAAAAAAAAAAAAGAAAAAAGAAAATAGAAAAACACAATTTAAGATTCAGACTTTTCAGGATCTAGAGAAGTTATTAAGAGCAAAGGCTGCTCTTCCAGAGTACCTGGTTCAATTCCCAGCACCCACATGGCAACTCACAACTGTTTGTAACTCGATTTCAGAGGATATACATCCTCACACAGACATATATACAAGCAAAACAACAATGCACAGAAGAAAATAAAAATAATAATAATAAGTTCAGGATTCCCAGTAAGCTGTTTATTGATAGAATTGAATTTTGGAATGATTTCATTATTCTACACAATAAAATGGAGATACATTGTAAAGGATTTAATAATTAATAATATACTAATACAAGTAACTGGCCATGCTTCACAGGTCAGTTGCTGAATCAAGCTGCATTTATGGGCTCATAAACATAAAATCATCAATGTTTTGTGGTGGGAGGCCTGACATCCTTCTTCTGTTCCAGGCTGAGAAGCTGTTTGAGCCCTGTGCCACATCATTTGCTATGTATTGTGTAATGGAAGCTTTTCTTTGAAAAAAAAAAAAAAAAGTCTCAGCTACATTAAAAGAAATTGACTATCTTGATAAGTCCTCCAAAATTGGAAAGTTGTGGGATTATAGTACCATACCCCTTGATTACTCACTGTGATATGGCAACACAAATTAAAGCTTTCCCCAAGGACTGGGAAAGAGGAATTCCAGTTGTTTCTAAAGTCTTGATGTATAGCAAGAGGTATAATTCATCTAGGGAGAATGGAGTTTTGTAAAGGAAAAAAGGTAAAATTCTAACAAGAAAATTAATAATTGCATGTTTGAGGCAATGCTGATTTACTGAACTCATACTGTGTTTTCTCTTATTATTCCCAATTAGAAAAGTAATTTAATTTGGAAGTGAAAGGGACACTAAATTTGTTTCCCAAAGTACAAATTAAAACTTCTCTGAGATCCCATTTTACCCCCATGAAGACAGGAACAGAGGCTGTTCTTTCAGAGAACCAGGATTCATTTGCATCTCACAACCATGTGTAACTCCATTCTAGTTCCAGGGATCTCACATTTCTTTCTTGCCTCTGTATGTATCAGGCATGCATTCAGTGCCCATATATACATACATGCAAGCAAAGTACCCCCATACAAGATAATGTAAAACTTAAAAGAAAACAAAATGGACACCCCCCCCCCCCCCAAGAGCCCTCAGGACACAGGAACCTAAGAGCAGCCAGGGACAGGATCCTTCTGCTTTCCCTCTGTGCTGGGAGATGATCCCATGCCACAGTGCTTCATATGCAAATACTGCCAGGAGAGAGCTAGTCTCCCAGGAATGCAGACACACCTGTGAACACAGATAAAACCAACACTTACCAAGTTCCTCCTGGAGAGAAGTGGTCTCCAAGGAATACTGACACACAGGCTTGCAAGAGGGAGAAGTCACAGTCAGAGACAGCAAGACCAGCTAACACCAGAGATAACCGGATGGAGAGAGGCAAGGGTAAGAATATAAGCAACAAAAACCAAGGCAATTTGGCATCATCAGAACCCAGTTCTCCTACCACAGGAATCCCTGAATACCCCACCACACCAGGAAAGCAAGATTCTGATTTAAAATCACATTTCATGATAATTATAGAGGAATTTAAGAAGGATATAAATAGCTCTCTTAAAGAAATATAGGAGAACACAGGAAAACAGCTAGAAGCCCTTAAAGATGAAAACACACACAAAAAAAATCCCTTAAAGAATTGCAGGAAAACACAAGCAAACAGGTGAAGGAATTGAACAAAACGATCCAGGATCTAAAAATGGAAATAGCAAAAAATAAAGAAATCACAAAGGGAGATAATCCTGGAGATAGAAAACCTAAAAAAGAGATCAGGAGTCATAGATGCAAGCATCATCAACAGAATACAAGAAATAAAAGAAAGAATCTCCGGTGCAAAAGATACCATAGAAATCATTGACACAAGAGTCAAAGAAAATGCAAAGTGCAAAAAGCTCCTAACCCAAAACCGCCAGGAAATCCAAGACACAATGAGAAGACCAAATCTAAGGATAATAGGTATAGAAGAGAGCAAATATTCCCAATTTAAAGGGCCAGTAATATTTTCAACAAAATTATAGAAGAAAACTTCCCTAACTTAAAGAAAGAAATGAACATAGACATTCAAGAAGGCTATACAACTCCAAATAGATTGAACCAGAAAAGAAATTCCTCCCGACACATGATAGTCGAAACACCAAATGCACAAAACGAGAAAGAATATTAAAAGCAGTAAGGGAAAAAGGTCAAGTAACATATAAAGGCAGGCCTTTCAGAATTATACCAGACTTCTCACCAGAGACTATGAAAGCTAGAAGATCCTGGGTAGAAGTTATACAGAACCTAAGAGAACAGAAATGCCAGCTCAGGATACTATACCCAACTAAGCTCTCAATTACTATAGATGGAAAAAACAAGCTATTCCATGGCAAAACCAAATTTACACAATATCTTTCCACAAATCCAGTTCTACAAAGGGTAAAAGATGGAAAATGTCAATACAAGGAGGGAAACTACACCCTAGAAAAAGCAAGAAAGTAATCTTATTTCAACAAACCCAAAAGAGGATAACCACACAAACATAAAAATAACATCAAAAATAACAGGAAGCAACAATCACTATTTCTTAATATCTCTTAACATCAATGGGCTCAATTCCCCAAGAAAAAGACATAGTCTAAATGACTGGATACATTAACAGGACCCAGCATTTTGCTGCATACAGGAAATGCACTTCAGTGTCAAAGACAGACACTACCTCAGAGTAAAGGACTGGAAAACAATTTTCCAAGCAAACAGTCCCAAGAAACAAGCTGGAACAGCCATTCTAATATTGAATAAAATCAACTTTCAACCAAAAGTTATCAAAAAGGATAAGGAAGGACACTTCCTACTCATCAAAGAAAAAAATCTACCAAGAAGAACTCTCAATTTTGAACATCTATGCTCCACATGCAAGGGCACCCACATTCATAAAAGAAACTTTATTAAAGCTCAAAGCACACATTGCACTTCACACAATAATAGTAGGAGACTTCAACACCCCACTCTCATCAATGGACAGATCATGGAAACACAAACTAAACAGAGACACATTGAAACTAATAGAAGTTATGGACCAAATGGATTTAACAGATATTTATAGAACATTTCATTCTAAAACAAAAGAATATACCATCTTCTCAACCCCTCATGGTACCTTCTCCAAAATTAACCATATCTTTGGTCACAAAATAGGCCTCAACAGATACAGGAAGATTGAAATAATCCTATGCATCCTATCTGATCACCATGGACTAAGGTTGGTCTTAATAGCAACAGAAACAACAGAAAGCCCACATACATATGGAAGCTGAACAGTGCCCTACTCAGTGATAACTTGGTCAATGAAGAAATAAAGAAAGAAATTAAAGACTTTAGAATTCAATGAAAATGAAGGCACAACTTATGGGACACAATGAAAGCAGTGCAAAGAGGAAAACTCATAGCTCTGAGTATCCCTCAAAAGAAACTGGAGAGAGCGTACACTGGCAGTTTAATACCACATCTGAAAGCTCTAGAACAAAAGGAAGCAAATACACCTAAGAGGAGTAGATGGCAGGAAATAATCAAACTCAGGGCTGAAATCAACCAAGTAGAAAAAAAAAGAACTATACAAAGAATCAACAAAACCAGGAACTCTTTCTTTGAGAAAATCAACAAGATATATAAACTCATAGCCAGACTAAACAGAGGGCACAGAGACAGTATCCAAATTAACAAAATCAGAAATTAAAAGGGAGATATAACAGCAGAAACTGAGGAAATTAAAAAATCACAAGATCCTACTACAAAAGCCTATATTCAACAAAACTGGAAAATCTGGATGAAATGAACAATTTTTAAGACAGATACCAAATACCAAATTTAAATCAGGATCAGATAAACCATCTAAACACTCCCTTAACCCCTTAAGAAATAGAATTATCAGTCATTAACTTCTCCCAACCAAAAAAAGCCAAGGACCAAATGGGTTTAGTGTAGAGTTCTATCAGACTTTCAAAGACTTGATACCAATACTCTTCAAATTGCTACATAAAATAGAAACAGAGTACTCTACCCAATTCATTCTATGATGCCACAGTTAAGCTGTGTATTTTCCCTTGGAGATGGAATGGTTTTGTCTTATTAGGAACTTGTCACAATTTCCTTTCACAGACGACTTCATAAAAGATTTCTTTTTACTTCTATCATGTTTAATGTTCGAAATAGATTTTAAAAACTGGTTGAGTGCATATTACTTTTAGCTTTAGAAGATATTATTTTGTTGACTTAAAAATGTCAATACTGAGATATAGTTTTTCGAGACAGGGTTTCTCTGTGTAACCCTGGCTGTCCTGGAACTCACTCTGTAGACCAGGCTGGCCTTGAACTCAGAAATCTGCCTGCCTCTGCCTCCCAAGTGCTGGGATTAAAGGAGTGTGCCACCACTGCCCGGCTTGAGTTGTATAGTTTAAAATAAATTTTATTAGTTTAATAAAAGAAAAAAGTTAAAATAAGTTGGCACAGATTTCAGTAAAAAAGAAAAAAGAAAAAGAAAATGTTTATCAACTTTTGAAGTGAACTTATAAAAATACATATGTTTTCAGTTCAATGTTATTACCAAAAATTAAACAGTGGAAAAATTTCACTTATCTTAAAGTACTGAATTCCTTTATTTTGTATATAAATCTAGCGACTTTCAAATATAGGAATTTATATTTATATGTTATACAACAGTTACTCTTCTAGTATTCCCAAAAGAACATAACTCCTTGTGTTACTTACCTACAAGATTACTGTTTATTCCACATTAAAAAATGTACTTGATAATTAAAATAAAAAGACAACAAACAAATAAATTAAATGACCGCAAATACTGATGATAATGTGGTGAGAGAGGAACCATCCTTGATTTTTGTTCAGAATGTAACTGGTGTAGCCGTTCAATTCAGAATTTCTAAAAATCAAGAAATGGGACAGCCTTAGGTTACAGATATAGCATTACTATTTTATAAGTCAATTGAAAATATGTTTAAAAAGTAAGTGCAATATTCCTTTTGGTTGGATTTTGCTGGTCCTCAAATTCCAGGACAAATCTTCATAGCCATGTTTAAGATACCTTCTTATTGGTTGCTGGTCAGAAAGGTTTCTGAGACCCTATAAACAATATCAGAACCAAATAAGACCCTATTACTGAAGGCACCACACAGGTTGGTTACAAGGTACACAAATACCCAGATGGCATGGGACTACCCACGCGACTACCTTTCACATGACAGAGGTCATCACCATGTAGGTCTATGCAGTCTTCCATTTAACGAGATACATACAATACCAACCCACAAAGCAAGACATGACCGCTGGTTATGTTGTGTGGAAAATTATCTGCTTGGATTCAAGGCTTACTTTGCAGGATGTATTGTAAGTTTGATACTGTAAAGTGGGCCAAAAGCCCAAGGCTGATGAGCTCACAGGCCCTAGAGAGAAATGTACTTCTGTTGTTCAGGTAAATTGAAGAGGATTCAAATTCTTTGTTTATGCTTATACCCAGAGATTGATGACCTATAGCCTTCATCAGAAAATTTCTTTTACAGTGAATGGTTGCAGTGCAGAGACTCTCTTGGTCTCTTAAGGTACTCCAATGTAAAACAGTAGAGTGCTTACACCTAAATAGGACATATATACTACCCTATGTAAAGCACATGGAATATCAAAGAAGTTGAGGTTAAAATTAAAAAAAAAAAAAAAACACCTCAAAAGCTAAAAAAAAGGGGGGGGGGGCAGAAGAGTGGTAAAATGCAATTGTGAAGACATGGCAGCTGTGGTTGGACACATTGAGCCTGTCTTGGATGGAAGAGGAGTTAAGGGAGACCCTGCTGATCATTGGGCTTCTTAAAGATTCTAGGAAAGGCTGAGTCATTATCTGTATGTAGAGTGTCTCCCCATTGGTGAGCCAATCAGGATCCACTGGGTAGTTTCACGGTGATGGTTACACAGATGTGATGGTCACAGATGGGCCTAGTTGAATTCAGTCGGTTACAAAACAAAACAAGAAGATGAGAACATGGAAAAGGAGTGAGATTGACAGGGATGAGAGGGCACTAATGAGGTGGAAGGTGTGGGGGATCTGCATGCACTACACACTGCATAAAATTATCAAAAATATATTTAATTAATCAAAAACTTCTATCTTAGAACAACTAACATGCTATGTTATTTTGATAGAATAAGTATACTTTATATCAACTATTGGTGTTGCAGACAACATGTGATACTGATACGAGATTCCACTGATTCACTGAACCATTTTGTACGAGAATAATAACATGAGGTTGCATCTATCTACAACAGTTGTACTGGCACATTTATATCCTCTGTATCTGATAAATTTATAACCGCCTATCCCAATCCTGCGGTAAGACAAATCTTTGTAAGAGTTTTTATATGTTAAAGTATAAAACATGAAGTCATAGCCTTTGTAATAAATTCTCTTCTTTCTTTTAAAGAAAAATTATAGATTGCACAAATTTATTGGTTCAAAAATGTCACATTTGTGAATTTTAAAATCTTTATAATAAAGACACATCTTAGAATAGGTGGCATATGATGATTAAATTGCTACATTTTTCTCTCTAAATGGACCAAGCTGATACAAACACATTCTTCACAGTTGCTTCTGGGTCACTGTTGCTTGTTTTGGAGTATAGCATGCTTTGAATGTGGCTACGAGTTGTTCTTTGATGCTATTTGCTTTCTTTTCTTATTAATTTGTATAAGCATAGGACCATTTTACCCAAAAGTTTCTTGCATTTGCTTTCTAGGATTGACCATACAAAGTACATCAACTTGAATGATTTCCCTAGAATCTGACAAAGAACACAAAACACAAAGCAGCACTTAGAACCTTGAGTACATTAGACAATGTCAGTCAGAGCATGCTTGTCTATAAGGTATGAGAGCTGTAACTATTTTTACTTTCAGCAAACTTAATATATGATGTTTTCATAATGTCTGCTAGAAAACTGGCTTTGCATTTAGTAGCTGTGAGCAGAAATCTTGAACTTGAAGTCTTATTTTTCCATTTATAAGAAGAAAATAATTATATCTATCTCATTACTAGTATCAGAAGTCTCACTGTATGCACAGAAGTTGCCATAGAAATGACACATAAAGACTTGCTGCTGTTTGATTCAAACACTTAGGAGAAATGTTTAATAGCTCTTTAAATTATTGGTTTATGCCTTTGAAAAATACTGTAAATATGTGAAAGAGATAAATGCTACATTTGTACAGTAGGTCTTATGAATTATTTTGTTTCTTGCAACAAATACTTATTTAGCACCCTTTGTGTACTCAGTACATGGTATTAGACAATGGAGAAAGAATAATGAGCAAGGCCAATGACCCTCATTTCTGTCCCCCCAAGGCTCCTGTGCAAGTAGATGTGATATTCTATGAAGGCATGCTGGTGATTGTCATGAGGGTTTTGCATGCAATCTCATCAATTTTTCAATATGTTAAGTTGTAGAAATGTAGTCTTCAAGGAAAGTAGCAGACTGCAGGATAGGATTATCCTGGACAGGTGATATGGAGACATGAGAAAATACCAGGTACTCTGTCACTCCAAAGAAAAAGAGTCTTACTAAAATGCCTTACATCTAATCTCTTGGATTCAGTTTGGATTTTCTTTGATGTTTTGCCCACATTGTTTGATAACATAATAATTAAAACCCAGTGAAACACAAAGGAACATCTATATCAGTAAATATTTTTTCCAAGATTTGACTTTAAAACAATTATCTATCTATCTATCTATCTATCTATCTATCTATCTATCTATCTATCTATCTATCTCTCCCTCTCTCACTATTACAAGCTAAGAAAGTAGCTGGACATACAAATTTTCTGAAGTCTTTTATTACAAATTATATCACAGCAATGCTGTGTTCAAACAATTTGCAATCAATCCATGAATAGGGTTGCTCTAATTTGAAATGCTATATATTTGCTCCTTGCTTTTCTTGTCCAATTGATTACCCTTACACACACTTTTGTGAGTTTTCACAGCATAAATACCATTTTAAATAGATTGTGTCATACCATGGAAGTTAGCAGATCATGCTTGGACTATTAGTGATTGAATTGCTAGAAGTAAGGGAGGGTTCAGTGTGGCATAGCTCCATTGGCCTTGTCTTTGACCACTGTGAAGTAGGTAGTTGATGGGTAAACCGAAATTTACCACACCCCAAGTCTGCAAGGAACAAATCTAACATAAAAGACACATTTAAAGAAAGTTATTCAAATGGTTTATAGTAAATAACCTCACAGTTAATAAAAGAAACTTCTGAGCTGTGTAGCATAAGATGCTGCCAACACTTCAAACTTCAAACCACTCCTAATTAAAGCTTTTCTAATTCGTAGAAAATTCACTCTCATGATTGTTTTGTTCCCCCTTCTAAATAGGATTGAAGCATCCACACTTTGGTCTTCCTTCTTCTTGAGTTTCATATGGTCTGTGAGTTGTATTGTGAGTATTCCAAGATTTTTTCATAATATTTGTTTTTCAGTGAGTACATATCATGTATGTTTTCAGTGAGTACATATCATGCATGTTATTTTGTGACTGGGTTACCTCACTCAGGATGATCTAGTCCCATCCATTTGCCTAAGAATTTCATGAAATCATTGTTTTTAATAGCTCCATTATGTAAATGTATAACATTTTCTGAATCCATTCCTCTGTTGAGGGATATCTGGGTTGTTTCTAATTTCTAACTATTAAAAATAAGGCTGCTATAAACATGGTAGAACATGTGTCCTTGTTAAATGTTGGAGCATCTTTTGGGTATATGCCCAGGAGAGGTATAGCTGGGTACTCAGGTAGTACTATGTTTAATTTTCTGAGGAGCCGACAGACTGATTTCTAGAGTGGTTGTACCAGCTTGCAATCCCACCAGCAATGAAGAGTGTTCCTCTTTCTCCACATCCTTGCAAGCATCTGCTGTCACCTGAGTTTTTGATCTTAGCCATTCTGATTTGTGTGAAGTGAGGTCTCAGAGTTGTTTTGATTTGCATTTCCCTGCTGACTAGGGATGTTGAACATTTCTTTAGATGCTTCTCAGCCATTTGAAATTGCTCAGTTGCAAAATCTTTGTTTAGCTCTGTACCACATTTTTAATAGAGTTCTTTGGTTCTCTGGAATATAACTTCTTGAATTATATATTAGCCCTCTAGAGGGACCTTGGAGGGAGAGAGGAGGGGGAAGGATAAAGGGGAGGAGACAGGGAGAAGAACAGAGGGTCAGAAAATTGAATGGAGGTACGCAGCAGTGGGGAACTGGGGGCAGCCACTAGAAAGTCCCAGATGCCAGGAAAGCAAGCGGCTCCCAGGACCCAGTGGGGAAGACATTAGATGAAATACTCAATGAAGGGGAGAGAGAACCTGCAGAGACCTTATCCAGAGGTTAGGCACGTCCCCAGTTGAGGAATGGGGCTACTCACTCACCTCAAAAATAGTAACCCAGAATTGCTCTTGTCCAAAGGAAACGAAAGGACAAAAAGTGGAGCAGAGACTGAAGGAAAGGCCATCAAGACACTGCCCCACCTAAGGATCCATACCATCTGCATACACCAAACCCAAACACATTGCTGATGCTAAGAAGTGTTGGCTGACAGGAGACTGATATGAATGTGTCTTGAGAGGTTTGGACAGAGCCTGACCCATATAGATTCAGATGCTCACTCCATTGGACTAAGCATGGGGACCCCAATGGAGGAGTTAAGGGAAGGACTTAAGAAGTTGAAGGTGTTTGGAACCCCAGAGGAAGAACAACAACAACAACTAACCAGCCTCCCTAGAGCTCCCAGGGACTAAACCACCAACCAAGGAATACACGTGGAGGAACCCATGGCTTCAGCTGCATATGTAGCAGAGGATGGCCTTATCATCAGTGAGAATAGAGGCCCTTTGTCCTGCGTAGGTTCCATGCCCAGTATGGGGCATTGAGCAGGGTGATAAGGGAGTGGGTGGGTTGGTGAATGGGTGGGAAAGCACCCTCATAGAAACAGGGGGAAGGAAGGATGGGATAGGGGTTTTTGGAGGGAAAACCAGGAAAGGGGATAACATTTGAAATGTAAATAAATAAAATAACCAATAAAAATATCAAAAAAATTCATTCACTGTAAATGCTGACACAATCGGTAGAGTTTAATGTTTTTGTAACGTTTAAAGAAATAAATTTCTTGAACAAACTAACAATTGTGTGAGAGGGAATATGCCCATACCCTGAGTAGCTTTGTGAATCACTGGTGTCAGTTATTGCACATTAGGTATTTGTTCAGAATGTCTCTTAACTATTGTTATGCTCACATTCTAGTTGCATTTTTGTGGTGATTTGAATATACTTGGCCCATAGGGAGTGGAGGAGGTATGGCCATTTTTTAGGAAGTGTGTCACTGTGGGGGTGGGCTTTGACTCTACCTAGTATAGCTTCAGTCAGATCAAGATGCAGAACTCTCAGCTTCTTCTGTGTCATAGCTGTCTGCACACTGCCATGCTCTCTCTTTGATGATAATGAACTGAACCTCGGAAACTGTAAGCCAGCCCCAATTAAATGCTTTCCTTATAAGAGTTGCCTTAGTTATGATGCCTCTTTGTGAAAACCTGATGACAATGAAAACCCTAAGACAGTTTGCATGCCCACAGTGAGATGTTACATATTTTATGCCCCAGATGCCCCTAAAATGCAAAACTAAAATGCTAGGATATTTCCTTAATATTAAAAACATTACATTGAAGAAGTTCCCTCTATAAAACATCTCAGTTTGTGAAAATTCCATTGTCTTTGTCTAGGTATAAAATTGGGATGCAGCAGAAAGACATGTGTAGTATTTCAGTTTGATTCTTCACTTTAAAGAACATGATAACTTATATAAGATGCTCATGTTTCACGGATCATTTGATGAATTATTGTATAAGTATCATAGAAATAATAATTTTCCAGCAAAATATAGTCAGATCTTATTTATTAAATACTTAAAACAGAGTATTATAACTTATTTTTTTATTATTTTGTTTTGAGATTCCCCTCCCTGGATAATCCTCAGATAACTCAAATTATTCCATGTTAGCTCTAAGTACACAACACTTTGCATAATAAAATTTAATAAACTCTTAGTTGTAAAAGTTTTGTAAAACACAGAATTGTTTCAAAATTTCCAAATATTATATATTTCAATCATAATCCTGATATGTTATGTTTCTTGATTTTTGTTCATTTATTGACACATTTATTTACACATTATTTATCAAATGATCATTTAAATAATTAAACATACAGAGGCAAATAAAGCAACTGAGCTGTTCTAGAGGCAGAATTTTTATTATATAAAACATATATTTAACTGATGAGTTCAAGTATTATGAGCACTACTAAATGAGGATACAGTGCTGTGTGGAAATACAAAATTGGCTTGCATTTCAGAGACCTGGAGAAACATGGAAGCAATCAGATAGAAACTTTGTTGTTGCCCAATCAGTTCTTGACCTTAATTTTCAAACATCACTTTTTACAAACTTGGCTGGAAAAACTTCTTGTATAATTTTGGAGAATGATCATATTATAGATGCAGGAGTTGTGTATAAGCTCAAATCATGGAACAAAATTTACATTGATTTTTATACAATTACAGTATATTTAGTTCTGTCAGATAATTAGCCGTTTTTTCTAAAGTTGTCCAAACATCTTGTTTCTAGAAATAGCTACATTTCCCCAAACAAATCATTTCCAATTTTCTTGTGGTGAATTTCATGACAACTTGAGAACAACCTTCCCATGAAGACTGTTAGAAGAGATATCAGAGCTTCCAGTGCACACTCTTTTCTCACGTGTCAGATAAACATTTTGCAAATGAATGATGAGTAAAGAGAAAACAGGATGCCTTTTCCTGAGACGAGAAATGAAAAGTATGTATTAACAAGTCAAATATTTAAAGATAATCTTTTAATTGTGTAGCAAGATTAAAGACATGGAAACCTAGAAATCTTTCTGTAACTCTTTTCTGAACGATGTGTGACCTTTTCTGGAAAGAAATAGGGAAACCCAGAGTGTACCTAAGACAGACCACGGGAACAGTTTCACCTAATTCTAGTTTGGTTAATCCCAGCACTTAGTAAGTAACATGGCTGACTCAAGGCAGCTGTACATAGATAACATGTGACATGTAACGAACACGGACCACTGAAATCCACTGAATAGCTGGCTGGCAGCTCCACTGGGGCATACCCATCTCCACAGTTGTTTTCTGCTTACATCACTTGGGAAGAGACCTCTTGAGTGCTATAAGCTTCCTGGGTCTGGTAAGTTTTGTGAGCTTCCTTAGTCTCCTTTTCTCTTCTCTGGGATGGAACATTTTAATTCCAAACAGAATCTAAGGTAATACAGCACAGCACTAATAATCATGCCATAATCATGAGATATTTTCATTTAAGGAAATATCAAATGTATTAATAACAATGTAATCTTAAAGACTTTCCCCTAAAACTGCAATTTATATATGCATATAACTGTTTTATATATATATATATATATATATATATATATATATATATATATATATATATATATATATATATATATATATATATATAGTGTGTGTGTGTGTGTGTGTGTGTGTGTGTGTATGTATGTATGTATGTATAATTTATGTAGTATTAAGGTAACTGTGTCTTTACTCCATGAAATACATGTTTAAAAACTTATTCTGGAAGGACATACTTTGTCAAATTAAAGAATCACTGCTCCTTATTGCTTGTTTATAGAAAGGAATTAAGGGTATACAAATATAAATAAAATGTTTGGATGTTTCACTTGTTAAAAACTAGGAAGCACAGTTCTTTTCCACATTCTAAAGTTACCAGTAATTTTCTATCTTTACATGAGATAAAGTATTTTTAATGATCAAACATCTACATACACTTGCATATACATGGTTGGGAATAGTTGAAAGAATTATAGTGTGTAGTTCATAAAAATACAAATTAATTTTTATTGACAGAGTAAAATGTGTTGTGATGTCAAGGATAGAAAGAAGATAGCTTGTAATTGCTTCCTGGAAGTGGACACTGATAAGCAATAAACAGTAACAGTGATGAAGGAAAGACATGTAGCCAGATACAACCCACGATTTTTAATTGTCATTTAGTTTATACCTGTGTCACTTATTTAGTATGTTATGTGCTGTGCTAATCTATTTTCATTAATCTAAAGCATGGTCCATTAATGTTTATTGCTGGGCAAGCCCCTTTCTAATGTGCTAACCTTCTAGGTATTTCTTTTTTTTTTTTTTTTTTTTTTTTAAATTACTTTCAACCATTTATTTGTCAGTGCAAATATGTCTGAATCACAGGAACAAAAGGAATCAAGCAATTAGGAGTAATTGGGAAGAAAGCATCGCTGTGAGTTCACAGAGTCACAAGGAAGGATTAAGTAACTAAGGAAGAAGTAACTAAAAAACAAAGCTAAGAACATGAAGTTGGTTACATAGCGTTGATAAATGTGGAAGAACTCAGAGACTTTCCCAATGACCAGACATCCTTGAGGATTTCTTTAAACTCTGAAGAAGACTAAGTTGATAGTCACAAAGGAAAAAGATGCATTGAACAGTCTTTCTCTTCCTTTCTTCAAGCCAGTTTTTTAAAAAGATAGATTGATTTTTACTGTACAGTTGTCACACATTCTTTTTAAACTATGTTCTAGACCATGCCATGTTTATAAACTAATTCATATGGATAGTTAAATGTGTAGCCCCTTATTTGAGATTAGTTTGCTCTGAAATTCCTTATAAATGGTGTATAATATATACATGTTTTCCTATATAGACTTAAGAGCAGATTAT
>JAPYYD010003284.1:0-14336 GCA_028551405.1 Uromys caudimaculatus
CAGTAAAATTTGAGCGTCGACGAAAGAATTTCCCACATTCCTTGCATTGGTATGGTTTTTCAGCAGAATGAATTCTCTGATGTTGACTCAGTAAGGACTGAAGTCTGAAGGCTGATCCACACAGCTTACACTTGAAAGGTCTCACATTAGTGTGAATACTCTGATGCTCAGTAAAATTTGAGCGTCGACGAAAGAATTTTCCACATTCCTTGCACTGATAAAGTTTCACATCAGTATGGATTCTCTGATGTTCAGTAAGGTGGTACTTACGTCTGAAGGCTGACCCACATAGATTACACTTGAAAGGCTTCTCATCAGTGTGAGTTTTCTGATGCTCAGAAAGGTATGCTTGAAGCTTAAAAGCCTTCCCGCATACATTACACCCAAAGGCTTTCTCACTGGTACAAATATTCTGGAGTTGCATAAGGTAGGAGCCACTACTGAATATCTTTCCACACTGTTTACATTCAAGTGATTGCTTTCCAGTATGAATGTTCTGGGGCTGAGTGATGAGCTGAGCCAGAACAGTGAAGGCCTTCCCACAGTCCTTACACTGAAAGAGTTTCTCACCAGAATGAACTTTCTGATGGCGCAGGAAGTTTGAGCGCCGATTAAAGGCTTTCCCACACTCCTTACATTCATATGGTTTCACGCCAGCATGAATAATCCTGTGTTGAACAAGGCTGGAGTCATGCTTGAAAGACTTCCCACATTCGTAACATTCAAAAGGTCTCTCACCACTGTGAACTTTCTGGTGCCTTGTAAGCAGCTGCTGGAGTCTGAAGGCCTTCCCACACTCCTCACATCCATAGGGTTTCTCCCCAGGATGAGTACTCTGATGCTGAGTAAGAGTTGACCTACAACCAAAGCACTTTCCATACCCTTTATATTCATATGCATTTTCTATACTGTGAGTTAGAGTGTGGCAGGTATAAGTGGGCATTTTTTCCTTGTTAGCAATCTTTTGATCAACATCTTCTTGACAGCCCTGTAGACCCTTGAATGTACTATAGTTGTGGCCATTACTAAAACTGGAACCTTTGAGTTCAAAAGTTTCACTTATATGCTTTATGGTCTGTTTGGGTAAATTTACAGTATATATGTGGTTGTCTGGAGATATTTTTTGAGCTTCATAATCTGACTCCAAATCTGAGAAGAAAAAAAAAAGAATATTTTATTTTTCTGTAACACACACATACAAAATCCATTAAAAGAATGGCCTAACTCTAAAGCATTTTCTGAGAAGCTAAACTGGAACAAGGTGAGCAGCAATAATGAACTTTTATTTAAGAAAATACTCTTTATAGTAGATCACTTGGAAATGGGAAGGCATGTCTGCTTAACGAGACTATAACTAATTATATTGAAATAATCTAATATGATTTTTTGCATAATACACACTTTTTAATGAAGGTTTTTGAACCAATTAATGAGAAAATAACGTATCACACAAATAAAAAATATCCATCATACATTAAGAAAACTGTCAGGGACCCGAAAACCTCAAAAAAGGGGGGGAGGGGTAAAAATCTGCAATGTTGGTAATAATACCAGCAACAAGGAACCAGAGTTACCAGGGTCATGAGTTCCAGACCAGCTTGGACTACATACTGAAACTCTGTCTAAGAAAAATAAGAACAAGCTAAAAAGAAAACAGAAAGAAAGCAGGAGAGAATTAATTGGGTTTTTTTTTTTTTTAAAGAGTAAGGCTTTCTAGCCAGGGAAACAGGTTAACTTCGGATCCTCACCTATCTCTCCTCTCCTCCAAATCCAGTCATCTAATCTCAGCCCTAGGTCTGTACCAGACCACCTTCGCAGCCTCCCTGTCCCCATCACGCAGATCTCCATCTCCAAACTTACTTTTACCCACTCACTGCTTGATCCCAATGCACAGTTCCAACAGGTACGCCCTGGAAATGTGAAGGTCACACTGGCCAGTGAACAGGTCAGCTAACAGCAGATCTTTACCTGTCCTCGATCCCTCCAGCTCCAACCCCCAGTCTCATCCCTCTCTGTAGCAGACCACCTGCTATAGCCTCTCCTCACTCTTAGACACCAGTCCCAGGGGACTAGGCAGATCTAGTGGGACACCCGCTTCCCCCCCCTCCTATGGGACCCTTCAGCACGCCTAAGTGTCAGCTCCCAATGCCTAGAAACACATTTAACCCGAACCTCCAGAGCCAACACCTATCAGGGCCCCAGAAGAACTTCCTACCAGGTAACATACTACCACCACACTAGCCAAAGAACCAAAGAAAGCAACAGAAAGCAAAGAACACCAATAAAGACAAGACCAGATATCAGCACCTAGAATTACAATTTTCCCAAACCCAAATATGCCATGTTATACAAAAACACAGTATCAATCAAGACAGTACGTCTGCACTAGAGCCTAGAAACCCTACCATAGCAGGACCTGAGTATTGCAACATAGCTGAAGCACAAGAAAAAGCCATTACAATAGCCTTTATTACTATGACAGAGGCCATTGAAAAGAAAATGAAGAAATCCTTTTAAATAAATCTATGAAAACACAATTCATAAATAGAAATCAATTAATTAAACAGTTCAAGACCTGAAAGTACAAATAGAATCAATAAAGAAAACCCAAACTGAGGGACATCTGGAAGTTAAAAGGTTAGGGACTAGAAAAGAAAACTTGGAGGAAAGTCTCACAAACAGAATACAAGAAATGGAGACAGAATAGCAGATATTGAAGACACAATAGTAAGAATGAATATCTCTGTCAAAAAAAATGGAAAAGCTGAAAATGCTCCTGTATGAATCATCTAGGAAATTAGGGACACCAAGAAAAGACCATATCTAAGAATAAGAACAGAAGGAGGGGGAGAGACCTAGGTCAAAGGCAAGGAAATATTTTCAACAAAACGATAGAAGAAAATTACCCCAATCTAAAGAATGAGATGCCTAGCAAGCAAGGTACAGGAAGCAATCAGAACACCAATCACACTAGACCAGAAAAGAAAATTCCCTCAGCACAGAATAATCAAAACACTAAACATACAGAGCAAAGAAAGAATATTAAAAAGTGTAAGGGAAAAAGACCAAGAATCATAAAAAGGCAGACTTACTAGAATAACACATGACTTTTCAATTGAGACTTTAGCAACTAGAATAGACTGGACATGTACTACAGACTCTAAGAGACCACAGATACCAGCCCAGACTAGTATACCCAGGAAAATTTTCTAACACCATATATGGATAAGAGATATTTTATGATAAAATCAAATTTAAGCAATATCTATATACAAATCTACCATATAAGGTAATAGAAGAGTGTTTTTCAACCTTTCTAATGCTGTGACCCTTTAATACAGTTTCTCATGTTGTGGTGACCCCCACCATAATTTTTTTTGTTGCTTCATAACAATAATTTTGTTGCTTTTATGAATCATAATGTAAACATCTGATATTTCTGATTGTCTTAGGCAACCCCCTGTGAAAGGGTCACAAGTTGAGAACCACTGCACTTGAAGGAAGACTCCAGCTAAAGAGGTTAACCACATCCAAGAAAACACAAGTAATAAATAATCCCAGACTATCAAATGAAAAGATGAGAAACACACACACCAGCACAAGAAAGTAAGAGAAATCAAGAAATACTGTTCACTGATATCTCTCAACATCAATGGTCTCTATTCCCCAGTAAACGGACACAAACCAACAGAATGGATTTAGAAACCTGCTGCTGCATCCAAGAAACACACATTAGCACCAAGAATAGACATCACCTCAGGGTAAAAGAATGTAAAAAAAAAAAATCTATTTCCAAGCAAATGGAATTGCTTGAGCAAGCTGGTGTAGCCATTTTAATATCTGACTAAATAGAGTTCAAACCAAAACTAACTAGAAGTGATAAAGAAGGACAATATGTGATCATCAAAAACAAAACAAAAAACAACAAACAAAACACCAATATATATGCACTGAACAGAAATCACTCAAGTTTGTAAAAGAAACAATATTTCTGCTTAAATCACATATGCTAATGTAGTCTCACATTACTAATAATGGGAGACGACGATACCCCACTCTCACCAATAGACAGGTCAACCAGACAGACTAAACAGAGGAATGCTGGCGCTAACTGACATTATAAACCAAATGACCCACAGATATTTACAGAACATATCACCCAAACACAAGAGAATATATCTTCTCAGCACCCCATCAATTTTTCTCCAAAATTAATCACATACTTCAACAAAAAGCAAGTCTCAAAAGACACAGAAAATTCAAATAACACTTTGCATTCTATCTAATCACTATGGATTAAACAATAACAGAAAGCTTACAAACTCATGGAAACTGAACAACTCATTACTGAAGAAAACATGGGTCAGGAAAGAAATTAAGAAATTAAAAGACTTTCTAGAATTGAATGAAAATGACACAACACACCCAAACTTAGACAGTTTTAAGAGGAAAGTTCATAGAATTATGTACCAACTTAAAGAAATTGGAGAGGATCTTAGGCTAGCAAGTTAACACTACACCTGAAAGTTCTGGAACAAAAAAGTCAAAATTACACCCAAAAGGAGTAGATGGCAAGAAATAACTAAGCTTGGGATTTAAATCAGTAAAACAGAAACAACAATAAAACAATGCAAAGAATAAATGAAACAAAGAGTTGGTTCATTGAGAAAATCAATAAGATTGCCAAACCATTAGCCGAATTACCTAAAAGGCAGAGAGAAAAGATCCAAATAAACAAAATTAAAGATAAAAGGAGGACATAACCAGACACCAAAGAAATCCAGAGGATCATTAGGACATAAGAAAAAAACATGTACTCTACCAAATTAGAAAATCTAAAAGAAGTGGGTGATTTTTCAAATACAAACTACTTACCAAAGCTAAAACAAGACCAAATAAGCAATGTAAACAAGCCTATAACTCCTAGAGAAATAGAATCAGTAATTAAAAATCTTCCAACAGTAAAAAGTCCAAGGCCACAGAATTATACCTGACTTTCAAAGCAGAGTTCATGCCAATATTCCTCAAATTACTGTTCAAAACAGAAACAGAAGGACTACTACCTGTCTTAGAGTTTTATTGCTGTCAAGAGATATCATGAACAAGGCAATAGTTATATAGGCAAACATTTAATTGGGGCTGGCTTACAGTTTCAAAGGTTCAGTTATCATCATGGCAGGAAGCATGGCAGCATGCTGGCAGACATGGTGCTAGAGGAGCCAAGAGTGCTACATGTCATTCAGAAGGCAGCCAGGAAGAGCCTCTGATTCCACACTGGGTGGAGCTTCAGCACAGGAGACCTCGAAACCCACTTACACAGTGATGCACTTCCTCCAGCGAGGCTGGAACCTGATCCAAAAAGGCCACACCCCCTAATAGCATCACTCTCCATGGCCAAGCATTGGAATCCATGAATCTCTAGGGGCTGAAACTATTCAAACCACCACACTGCCCAATTCTTTTGATGAGGCCACAGGCACCCTGATAAAGAAAACACATAAAGACTCAACAAAGAGAACTACAGACCAATTTCCTGATAAACATAGATGTGAAATTCTCAACAAAATACTTGAAAACTAAATTCAAAAACACTCAAAAGTATCATCCCTCATGATCAAGTAGGCTTCATCCCAGAGTTCCAGGGATGGTGTCACATACATAAACCAATAAATGTAATCCATCATATGAACAAAATGAAAGACAAAAGCAACAGATGCAGAAAAGACCTTTGACAACATTCAACACTGTTTCAGAATAAAAGTCCTGGAGAGGGGGTCTGGAGACATGGCTCAGTGGTTAAGAGCACTGGTTGTTCCTCCAGAGTTTCTGAGTTCAATTCCTAGCACCCACATGGTGGTTCCCAACCATCTGTAATGGGATCTGATGCCCTCTTCTGGTGTGTCTGAAGACAGCTACCATGTACTCATATAAAATAAATAAATCTTAAAAAAAAAAAAAAAAAAAAAAAGTGAGTCCTGAAGAGATTAGGGATACAAGGGACAGACACACTGAAACATAATAAAGGCAGAATACAGCAAGCCCAAAGGCAGCATCGCCTTAAACAGAGAGACCTCAAAGCAATTACACTAAAGTCCAGAAAAAGACAAGGTGGTCCAAGCTCTCCATACCTACCCAGGAAAGTCCTTGGAGTCTTACTTAGAGCAGGAAGACAGCTGAAGGGGGTCAAAGGAATGCAAATTGGAAGGTCAAAGTATCCTGACGTGCAGATGACGTGACAGCGGACACAAGTGACCCTGACGATTCCCGTGGGGAACTCCTACAGCTGATAAACACATTCAGCAAAGAAGCTGCATACAAATGAACTCACAACAATCGGTAACCCCACGTGCAAATGACGAGTGGACTGAGGAAGGACAGTTGAAGCACACTGTTCGACCCGAGGAACGGCTGGGAGACACATGCCAGGGGGCTGGGCTGGGAACGGGGAAGAGGGAGGACAGGGAGTTAAAAGAACTGGTTACTGTTTGTAAGAAAGGAGACGTGCCGGGCAGTGGTGGCGCACGCCTTTAATCCCAGCACTTGGGAGGCAGAGGCAGGTGGATTTCTGAGTTCAAGGCCAGCCTGGTCTACACAGTGAGTTCCAGGACAGCCAGGGCTACACAGAGAAACCCTGTCTCGAAAAAAACCAAAAACAAAAAAATCTAAGAAAAAAAAAAAAGGAGACGTTAGAAGCAACATTTAAAAGGAAGAAAACATATATTACACCAACTCCAATCTCAAGTTGTACTACAGAGCTGCAGTTACAAAAACAGCATGTGTAGAGGAATTGCAATCCCGCAACATGGCTGCTCTGTCAAGGGATCACATCCCCCAACCTTGCAGGTCTGTGTGATTCTGCTGGAACGACACACCTTTAATCCCTCTGACAGGAACACAGACATCCCATTAGCACACACCTTTACTTTGTGCCAAGTCCAGAATGGCTGTCCCTGGAGCAAAGCCAGCAGGGCACAGGCCCAGGCTTGCTGTAAGTGTGAAGCTTGTTTGTATTCAAAGGTATATTCCTTACTTCACGCTCCTCCTTCAGGAACTGTACTTCCTGCCAAGGTTAATGACTTTATGATAATTGGAAGGAGCACGATTTGGGGAAGCAAGAATGTGTCTATGTCCTCAGCAAAAGGTAAATGCTGTGACCTTCAAGACAGCCCTTAAGGCTGTGGAAAATAACTCTGAAAACATAAGTTCAAGAATATATAAACAGATTTTCTCAACTACGCAAAATATAAGGACACAATATGAATTTTATGAGCAACTTCACAGATCCAAAAGAACAGAGGCAGCTGCGCTAATGGGTCAGTAAAGGGAAAGGAATAGATAAAAAACAGAGCTCATGGTTCAAGAAATAAAGGAGCACCAGGAAGTGAGTGTTGATCTTAGGGTGGAATCACACCCAGCTAAGCTTATTGTTTGTGTTTACAAAGGCAAGTAGATCTCTGAGTTCATTTGCTATGTTAAAAACATGTACAGTCTTTTTCTAGGAATCAAGGGGCTAAAGCCATAAAATGCTGATTCATGGAATAATCAAAAGGGAACCTGGGGTAAACTATTGAATTGCTATGCAAGTAAAAGACTGGACTTTGGTCTACAAGAGCAAAGGTACCTAGAGAGCTACCTAAGGAGTTATTACAGCTCTTTTAGAATTTTTTCTAGCAGGTTTTCTAACCCAAGAGCTGTCTTGAGCAAGAGAGCTGTCTCAAACAGAGAACTGTCTTGAGTAGAGAGCTATCTAGGAACCCATCTCAAGCAGACTACAGAACTGTCAGCTTGCACCCTTCGAATCGTTCTTCCACCACTCCCAAACACCCCTTCCTCAGGACTCCCTCTCCAAGCTCAGGCTGGACCTCAGCACCTCTGGCTGAAATATAGACATGCCCTTAGCACACACCTTTAATCTGATGACTAACACTAAAGGTAGAGTTAGTAGAAGGAAAGAGCCATGTTTGAAAGTGATGTCTAATTGAGGGGGAGACAAAGTGATGAATCAGAGAAAGATTTGATAGAATGAGTCAGAGTTAGGGTATGACCAACTCGGGAGAAAAGCACAGGAAATAGAAGCTATTTAAGAGCAGTGCAAGGAGAGGGATTCAGTCAGTTGAGAGGTAGTACAGTAGAGTTGAGTTCGTGGCAGTTCATTTGGTGGCGGTTCCGTTCATGGAGTTCAGAGGGTAGTTTTTACTCAGACATTTGTACAGAGACAGGGTCCAGAGAGAGAACAAGCTAGATGCAGGTGAAAACAGAGACAGAGAAGAAGCCAGAAGATTAGAACATATTGCAAAAGTTAGTATGAGGCCAAGAAGAGCAATTCAGTGAGACGCCAAGAGAAGCCAGATTCAGTCAGCTTAGGGAGGAGTTTAAGCCAGAACAGCTGAGTTGAACCAGCCACCCAGAGTTCAGAAAGAGTTAAAAAGGGTAAGTTTATTCAGCAGTAAGCCTCCTAGATGACAATAACATCTGGCAAATAAAAGATACTTTCACAAGCATGATATTGGCACAAAAACAGACATGTTGATCAAGGGAAATTAACTGAAGACCCAGACACAAATCCACATACCTATAGATACCAGATTGTTGACTAAAGAAGGCAGAAATACACATTGGAAAAAAGACAGCATCAAAAAAATTAAATAAAAAAATGGGTCCAGTCAAAAAGTACAGCTGCATGCACAGAATGCAAACGGATCCATGCTTATCACCCTGCACAAAACTCCACTCCAGATGCACCAAAGATCTCAACGTGAAACCAGAACCACTGAACCCGCAGAAGACAAATGTGAAACAGAACTTATCAGCACAGGAAAAGACTTTGAATAGAATACCATTAGCACAGCCACAGAGATCAACAATTAATGAACAGGGCTTTATAAAACCGAAGCGCTTCTGCACAGTGAAGGACGCTGTCATTCAGACGCGGTGGCAACCTACAGAATGGGAAAGGATTTTAGCAGCTACACATCCCATAGAAGACGTATATCCAAATTGTATAAAGAACTTAAGAAACTAGGTGTCAAGAAAACAAGCCAATTAAAATGGGGTACAGACCTAAACAGAGAATTCTCAAAAACAGAAACTCAAATGGCTGAGGCACACTTAAGGAAAAGTTCAACATCTTCAGCCATCAGGGGAAAATGCAAATCAGAACGACTTTGAGCTTTCATCCCATACCCATCAGAAAGGCCGGGATCATTGAACGAGTGACCACTCGTGCTGAGGAGCATGTGGAGGAAGGGGACACTCCTCCGTGGACGCTATGTGTGCAAACTCATACGGCTACGAGTTTGATGAAAATCCCCGTGGTGACTTCTCAGAAATCACCACGCGGTGAGACCTCATCGACCTCAGGACCCAGCTCCCCGCCCCCGGGCACCTGCCCGACGGGTGCTCCAGCCTAGCAGAGCCACTGGCTCAGTCACGTCCACTGCTGCGTTATTCATAATACTGGGCAACTGGAAACAACCTCGCTGTCTATCAGAGAAGTATGGATAATGAAAATACAAAATGGAGTATTCCTTGACTGTTGAAAAAAAAAAAAAAAGGACATTATGAAATGCTCGGGTAAGCATTGAATGGAACTAGAAAAAAAAAATCATTCTGAGTGGGGTATCACAGATCCAGAAAAGACAAAAATGGTGTGCATTCACTTATAGGGTAATACTAGCTGTTAAATTAATGATAACCAAGCTGTAAGCCATAGAACTTACAGAGGTTAGATCTAAAGAACTGGGGGAACACAGGCTTTACTTGAAAAGGCAAAGAGTTATGGATGGGTGGGGTGGGGCTAGAATGGAAGGATCAGTTGGGGAGAGAGAGGAAAGAAGGGGACAGGGAGGAAATATGAGGAGAGACAGAGAAAGTTGGGGCCATTTCAGGAGTACGGATATCTAACACAGTAGAACTTCCTAAAATACACACAAGGGCTCTTTAAATGAAATAGCCAAAGACTGGGGGAGACAAGAGTCCCAACTGACCATCTCCTGTCCCCTAATAAAGCTGATAATGCCAGGCTTGGGTTACACACATCTAATTGAGTCGTGGGCCAATGGGCTCCATGCAAACCAACAAACAACCCTGGCTGCTGCCACAAGCTGATGGCAAAGCTTTGAGTAACTAGTTAATATATGATTTTACTTAAGCCCATTCCATAAGATGAAACTCATTCCTGACAGAGGCTGAGTCACCAAGAACCTGAAACTAGTCAGGCTCCGAGGGTAAAACCAAATATTCTGCTCTAAAACTGTTCAAAGAACACAAAGCAAAACCAAAAATGTAGCGATAAAATGACTCCTAAAGACATTCTGCTATTCTTATAGATCAGCCATTTATATGTCCAGTCATCATCAGAGAAGCTTCCTCCTGCAGCTGCTGGGAACAAATACAGAGGTCCACAGCCACACATTATGTAAAAAATCAAAGACCTTGGGACACTCAGCCCTAAAAAGGATGTCTCCATCAGTTCCCTCCCCTCAGCCCTCGGGGGCAGCAATGCAAAAGTCAGAGTGATGGAGGCCACCAAGAAAACAAGGTCCTCTAAATAAACATGATCAAAGTTCATGTGATATCACAGAGACTGAAGCAGCATGCCCAGGGCCTGCACTGCCCAATCTGCACCAAGTCCTGTGCACATGAATTTATTATGGCTTCCAGTTTAGTGTTTTTATGGGATTCGTGAGGGTGCAAACAAGTAGGTCACTGTACTGGCTGGTTTTGTGTGTCAACTTGATACAAGCTGGAGTTATCACAGAGAAAGGAGCTTCAGTTGAGAAAATGCCTCCATGAGATCCAGCGGTAAGGCATTTTCTCAATTAGTGATCAAGGGGGGAGGGCCCCTTGTGGGTGGTACCATCTGTGGGCTGGTAGTCTTGGGCTCTATAAGAAAGCAGACTGAGCAAGCAAGGGGAAGCAAGCCAGGAAGTAACATCCCTCCATGGCCTCTGCACCAGCTCCTGCTTCCTGACCTGCTCGAGTTCCAGTCCTGACTTCCTTTGGTGATGAACAGCAATGGGGAAGTGTAAGCCGAATAAACCCTTTCCTCCCCAACTTGCTTCTTGGTCATGCTGTCTGTGTAGGAATAGAACCCCCGACTAAGACAGTTTCTTTTGCTTTTTCCTGGTCTAGTTCCTTTTTGTCTGTTTTGTCCAATTCCAATGTGTTAGTTTTTGGTTTCGCTTATTATATTATTATTATCCCTCAGAAATCTGTTTTTGAAGCAGAGACAGAAAGGGAGTGGATGCAGAGGGGAGGAGAGATGGGGAGGAACTGGGACTTCCACTGTGAGCAGAGAGAGAGGAAGCCATAATCAGCATCTATTATGTGAGAGAAAAATCTATTCTCAATAAATGGGAGGGAAAAAGACTACGAAAATCTAATAAATACATTCAAGAAGTTTGACAAAGAAATGTTCAGAAAGCTAAAATCAACCCCAAAAATCATTTAACATGGAAAGACTCGTAAAGAAAACCCCTTCTGATGATCATTTAAGATGGCCATTTTATTAGTAACCAGGTTGTTTACATCAACTACGATCGATGGAGGACTGTAGATAATATCCTACAAAGGGGTACATGGGACACTTAGCATCTAGTGTACATTAGTAACTTACCATCAAACAGTTTAAGAGGTATGTAACCACGGAGGTGTAGACACAACACAGCACATAAGGAAAATGCTACCAATGTGTTATGTAGGCAACAACGTTTTCTTTGTCTTTTGCTGTTTAATTTGGGAAGGTTTTTATCGGTGCTGTTATTCGTCCGTTTTCTGTTTGTTTTTAGTGATCCAGTTATCTTCATTTTATATATTTCTGTGAGAGTATGTATGTAAACATACCATTTCCAGGCCTGGTGCCCCAGGAAGCCAAAAAAGAGCATCCGATCTTTTGGAACTGGAGTATAGGAGGTTGCAAAACTGCATGTGGGTGTTGGAAACTGAGAGGGTCCTGGGAGCCAAGCCCGGGTACTCTGTAAGAGCAGGAAGTACTCCTAACCACTCCAGTCTCTCTGGACTTTGAGATGATCTCACATGGAGCCTCTCTGACCACATGCAGTGCCTGGCAGGGCTGCCGGCTCCCCTCACTCTTACTCACCTGGGCTCAGCCTGTCTGTTTCTTCCTTCACAGCCATCCAGGGCTCTTTCTCCTGCTCTAGTAAGATGATCAGATCTGGCTTGGGACTGCAACTCCCCACTTAAAAGAAAGAAATGACACATAGTGTAGACTTTTTTGGGGGCGTGGGGGATGACTCAGTCTAATTATCCCAGAATGCCCTGGAACCTGCTACGAAAACAAGGCTGACCTGAACTTACTTGATCTGCCTGCATTTGCCTCCCAAACGCTGGGACTAATGGTGTTTGCCACCCTGCTCTGCCTGTGCAGATTTTTAAAATACAGACTTACTATAAAAGTCTATTCCGATTGGCATGGTGGGTGGAGCATGCCTGTGAGCCCAGCAGGTGGGGGAATGAGCCAGGCCCTCTGGGCTGCAATGCAAGACCCTTGTCTCAAAAAAAAAAAACAAATAAAAAATTCTAGAAGCCAAAATAATGCTTCGGAAAGACATTAGAGAAGAAAGAAAGAAACAACCTGGGCAAGAAACCACCTGCTTCAATTAGGGTTTTAATCTCCTTTAAATGCAGATGGGGCTTGTCACTTACGAGGAAACTATGGTTGAGTAGCAAGAACATGACCGATTAGGCTCTACTGTCTAGTGTAGACCCCATCTCTGCAGCTCACTAATAATGGCATTCATCTAGGTGAGTCCCATAGGACTCTATGCTCAATTCTCCATCTAAAAACTGTACATGGTGGCGTGCACACACACACAAGTCACAACACTTGAAGAGTGTAAGCAGGCAGAGGAGAAGTTCAAGGCTGGGATTAGTTTCTTAGCAAGTCCAAAGCAAGCCTGCACTATGTGAGACATGGCCTCAACAAAAGCAATTAATAAACAACAACAACAACAGTAATAATAATAATTAGTATTTAGGAGGAGTTTGTGATATCTATTGGGTAGGGCCAATATTAAGATTAAATACTGCTTCAAACTTTTGAATAGTGTCTGATCGATACTAAAACAAAATCATTGTTTTTTTAACTTTCCATGTATGTATTTAGTAATGCTGAGGTGGAATGGGGCCTTGAGCATCCTGGGGAAGCGATCCTGATCCTCCGCCGACTTACACCCCAGCCACGGGAACTGCTATCACCATCGTTGTTATGCTGCCTTCCTTCACAGTCACACCTCATTCTTACAGATCTGCTCAGTGAAAGAGACAAACTCCACACCCTGAAACTTCCTCTACAAGGCGGGAAAAGGAAGTGTTCACCGAAGGGAACAGAGTGTGTCCACTTCTGTTTTGAGTCAACTCTACTGATTCATTAGTAAGTAAGTCACAATGGCTCTTTTATTTAGTTGTGCATGTACAGGTGTAGGGGTGTGTGTGTGTGTGTGTGTGTGTGTGTGTGTGTGTGTGTGTGTGTGTAAGTGTGTGTAGGTATGCATGCACGCCTGGATAGGTCAGAGACCAGTGTGTTAGGTGTCTTCCTTGATTCCTCTCCACTTTAGTACTTAAGACAGGGTCTCTCCCTGAACCTGGAGCTCACTGAGAGGAACAACAGGGGGTGGGCAACTCCTATTTGAGACCAAAGAAACCTCAAACTATTGCTTTGGGAAGAAGGAGGAACTCAGCTATCTCTTTTGAATTCGATTAACTACATTTTATTTTATGTGTATATGAGTGTCTGTCTGTGTGTACGTCTGAGCAACACATGTGTGTATGAGCATGAAGACCAGAAGAGGGCATTAGACCCCCTGGAACTGGAGTCACAAACACATAGTTGTGAGCCCCATTTGCAGTGCTAAGAATTAACCCTGGATGCTCTGCAAGAGCTCCTGCTTCTCTTAGCCATCAAGCTGTCTCTCCAGCCCAAGATTCTATTTATAGATTTATCTCTGTATTTATTTTATTTATATGTTGTTTTGTTTTCCTTGAAACAACACCTCACCCTGCAGACTGAGCTAGCCTGGAACTCGGGATGTATCTGAGGGTGATGTTGCACTCACAGCAACCTTCCTGCCTCAGCTTTCTCAGTGAAGCAATGACAGGAACTGGCCACCATCCCAGCTTCAGCTACCACTGGAAAGATGGTACTGTGATTTCATTCAGAGCCAGGAAAGCCCACAGCACAGAGGACACATCCCCCACTCATGGGGCCCAGGCCTTACCCACTGCCACGAGGTTGCTGTAGGTCTCCAACATCATGTCCCTGTATAAGACCTTCTGAGTAGCATCCAGGCAGGCCCACTCCTCCTGAGAGAAGTCAA